>JAMKPZ010002498.1:0-18672 GCA_024699675.1 Amphibolis antarctica
TTCATCTTCAATGGTAACACCTGTGTTCTTGAGTTCCATCAGAATGGAATTCAACTGATCTAAATGCTGCTTAAGTGGTGTACCTTCCTTCATTTTTAATGAGAACAATCTTTGCTTTAACAACAACTTGTTTGTTAAAGACTTAGTCATGTATAATGACTCTAATTTCTGCCACAGACCAGAGGAAGTTGTTTCATCTGCAACTTCTATGATTACCTCATCTGACAAGCACAATAAAATGGTGGAGTGAGCCTTCTCCTCCTGTATTCCAAATTTAGTAGAATCTCTATGTAATGTGGTGGCCTTATTTAAAGGTGCCCAAATGCCCTGTTGTTTCAAAAGTGCTCTCATTTTTATTTGCCACAAACTGAAATTGTTTCTGCCATCAAACTTGTCTATTTTCATGCTAGGAGTTGCCATCTCAAAAATGTGATTTTAAATAACAATAATCACATAAAATTTCCAAACACACCTTCACAAATTTCTAATTTCAGAAATTGCCCAAAAATGCAAAAATGTGTTCAATTTGCTTCAACTTTCAACAAACCCCCAAAAACTGATTTCAGACTTGTTGAACTCGGATTATGCAAATATCAAACTCATCCAAAAATTCAAAATTTGGCACAAGATCTGATTTTCAACACGTATTCAAAAATCTCAAACACTTTGCACCAAAATTCGGTCGGCAAAAGGAACCACGAAAATTTCAACAATGATACCAAAAATCAAAACCTCGGATTTGCCTTCACGAAAAATTCCCCAAAAATTTCAGAAGCTTTGGAGAAATATGTCGAAGGTTCAAGAGGCTTACAAACCCATTTCACCAAGTGAAATGGAAGATACGACGATTTTGGCTTTTTAGGGTTTCGGTGGCGATGGCGGCGGCAACGGCGAGGCTGAAACTTCCAGCCCAAAATACAGATTCAAATCCGGTTTTCGATCTCTAAAATCACTCTGATACCACTTGTTGTGCTTCCACGAACAAAAGCCCTATGATTTCGGAAGAAATCGGGGCCCAAATCAAGGTCGAAAATCACAGATTTGTGGAGGACGTCGCCAGATTTCTGAAGCTCCTCGCCGGCACGTTTAGCCTCTGTTTGCTTCGATTTTTGCAGGGAAGAAGGAGGTGATCTTGAGCATTCAAACACAAAAGGATTTACGTGGTTCCCTTTCACTTTGGGTACTCCACGGATGGCTCTCTTGGTGGTTTTCACTATGGGGTGGATGGGTTACAAAGGGAGAAGAAGCAAAAGGAAGAAAGCTTCTTCTTCTTATCTCAATTTGGGCGAATTTGGGCTTTTATACTCAAGCCCCAAATTCCAACAATGCCCTTGAGTACATCAAGTTACAAATCATAATCAAAAATACAAACAAGATGAAAGTCACATTCTTTTCAATGGTCATGGCAGCCGCACCACCGCCATACCAGTCGTAGCAGGTGTACACCTTAGCCCAGGAGTATCGTCCGCCAACTATCACCCCAGTTCGGCAGCCGGCCTACACCACCTGAGCAACCCCAAACCAGAAGCCCTGGAGGCCCAAGGCTCCACCACTGGCAGCCGCACTAGAGCTACCGGCTCGCCAGCAATGGCAGGCAGCACGCTCGGTATCCTCTCGACAAAGGAACCAGGGGCAAAATGGGGGTCAAATAGGTGCTAACCAATAGCGCTCTGTCCAGTAGCAACCACGGCAGCCACACCAACCACCCCCGTAGTCGCAGCAGCCATGCGTAACAGAGTATACGCCACTCTCAGAACCACTGAGCCAAGTGTTCCGCAGGGCCCAGATGTTGCTCACGCTCCCTCCTGTCAGACCACCCCCAGCTGTTCTTCCTACCTGGTACAACTCACAGCAGTACTGCAAGTATCACAGATCTACTAGCCACGCAATTGACCACTGTCGGACGCTGAGATAGGCTATCCAATGTCTCATCAACTCGAGAACCATCAAGCTTCAACAGCCTCCCATATCTCCCGAGCCAAGCTAGTAGACTTTCCCGAATCATACGGGAAACTCCCAGGTAAACGCTGTCTTCTTGGGTGCCCGAAGGCAGCATCCGCTTGAGGGGTTTTGGCATACGTAGCTGGTTTCCACATGTCCAATCGGACGTGAACAATGGACAAAAAGATCCCTCCCTTCGACATGACCACTGGAAGCTGAAATACCTTGGCTGAACCCAGTCAACCTTATCCATCTGACCGACCACCCGCCAATGCTCGATGAACTCCAGCCGTACTACCAGCAACTCCAATCCTCCGTCCTCACAATCAATAGCCACCGGAGGAGGAGGAAGTCTTCACGACTTTTGCCGCAACAAGTGCTGCCCCCGCCTTCAGGAAAACTCTTCTTTCGAGTGGCACCTACGGCTATCGCGTCAATGGTACCAGCCACTTGGACAATCGTCCTGGCCCAGCCCAAGGTGATTCTCTACTCACCAGCCACCTCGGTCAGAGCAACCATCCTTGTGGTGCCTCCAATCCTCAAGGTCTCAACGCCCAATCTCACTTCCCTGGCTAGCACAATCATGCCAACAACCAACACCAGCACCACTCCAAGCGTGTCTAGCAAAGCAGCAATTCTTGCCCTTGACTATGCCATCTGCTCCAGCCGCATCCACTTTTGAACAACATAAAGGCAAGGAGGTAGTCATCTCTCCAGCTCCCATCCCATTCTCCCAATAGCTGTCCACATGTACGGCCATAACCAAGTCTGGCCAGGTATATCAACCAAAGCTGCGCCATGGAGGGATCTCCATCCCAGGAGTGCCAGGCCAGACATCGACCTGCAGCCATCCGCCTACTCCATCGGCTATTGCCTCATCAGCACTAGCTACCACCTCATCAGCACGGGCTGCCTAGTCACTACCACCCCCAGACTTATCAATCCAGCTACAGGGGATACGGGCAAATATCTCACTATGGGATCTACTCCAATCCTCCACCAAGAACCAAGAAACCCTCCTCAAGGCACTGCAGGTGGCAAAGGTGAACCAAGGTCTCGCTCCCAAGCCATAGAAGGAATGGTGGCCATGGTGACAGTCCCGTCATTCATCTATTTCTCAAACTTGGACCTCTCACTGGTCGAGACCGACCATAACCTGTCCTTGTACATCTGGGTACAATACAAGGACCTCTGCATCCCCATGGTCATGATCGACGACGGGTCCAGACTAAACCTATGCCCACTACAAGTCCTACACAAGTTGGGGATTAAAGAACAAGACTTGCTCCCCATCGACCAGGTAATGAGAGTGTTCGACGGCACTCTTCATGGCACACTCCAGGCTTGCAGGTCATCAACATCAAGAGGCAAGCCTAATGGCTTCCGGGCAACTCACGCTGGAACCCACTCTTTCAACAACAGGGCTAGGCATCCCACGCACAAGTGTGCCAGTAGCTGCGTCCTCAGCAACCCCCGACTCGACAACCTGACCAAATTAGCCGAGACTTGGCGATCATACCAAGTATCTCGCTTGGCACAGGGAACAACAGTAGAGAATCCCCTGGTCACCGGTACGATCATCAAGAAACCATCAACTCTCGACAGGGGGCCACATCACAGAGTCGGGACAGCCAGCCTGCTTAGTCTAGGCAACATCTTCCACGAGCAGGATACTGGCCAACATCACGGGGTAGAACTAGGGGCATTCTGCCCTTCCTCTGCCACGGTCACTCTAACAGGCGAACGTGACCAGCCTGCTGCATCCTCATCCGAGACTCCATTAGGTTTCCACCTCCTATCCACCAGGCAGCTGGTTCCTTTAACCGAGGCCGAACTAGGGGCATTCTGCCCCTCCCGCTCTTCATGCACTAGGCGACCAAAGCATCAGACGAAGCCCAACGACATGACAGCTCAAGCAGGTGGGTATGGCAAGCCCGTTGTAATCTACTTCAGAGCATTCCCAGGGTTCACCACCATCTCAAATTGGCAGTCAGCACACCTACCCAGCACCTAGCCAGGAGACCACGGATGCCACCCCCACCAGGTCCATCATCCAGCACCCCTTTAGCTTGAGGGTCAGCAAACCGTAGAAGACCTTAACGATCCCCACCTACAAGATCAAGAACTTGAAGAAGCAGTCGACTGACGCCCGGTACGACAGCCCACTAGACGTCCCGGCAGACGAGCTGGCCCGCTTAGAGGCGAGCCTCTGATAACAACCAAGATCGACCGCCGTGATGGGCTGGGTCTGGAGCGGGACCTTTTGCCAACCACCGGTTGAGATGCATAGGAAGCCTACCAGCTCGACCATCACCTCCCCAAACAGCAACTGGCTAGGAGGCCACCGGCCTAGGTAGACCACGCTCCGCATTTGGTGTCAGACTGCCACTGCCCAGTTCACCTGGCAACCAGATACCACCACGAAAGTTGTGAGGTATGTCGCCACGCTAATCTCGTCCCAATGTCCTCCCTTCGGCAGGATCGTGTTGTTGAGGATAAAAGAGATGAGGTGGGCGACCGGGTTCAGGTCACGAGCCTTGACCACCCATTGGTCCAAACCAGCTTCCGCGGCAATTGTGGCATTGATGTCACTGATACTCCAAGTGATGCTCCACAGAGGGGCGAAGACGTCCAGGCCAGTGAAGCGGAGGCCCAACACCTCAAATAGGAGTGTGTCAGAGAGTTCCACTAGTTCAGCCCAGAGGCCGAGAATGAGTTGCGACTCCACCTCAGACAGGTTGGAGTACATCTTGACCACCAGAACGGGGACGGTCTCCACGTGGCGGAAATCCCAGACAAAAGGGAGTAGGCCCTATGCGGCGAACAGCTGCTCCACCTCCGGTAGCCAGTCGAAATCAGCTAGCCTGTCGTATGAAACGCTCCTCAAGACCAGTCGACCGTCCATGTTGGGAGGTGAGATGCCTTTGGTTGCCGCCTCTTTGGAGCCAGTTGCCGTGCGATACCATGGGAGCGGCATGCAGATCGATTCCACATCCGAGGCTGCATCATCGGGGATTTCCAACGGCACATTAGAAGTCCTTAGGAGAAGCCGCTGCCTCTCAACCAGCATCTTGCGATGCGTCCGACGCCGTGAGCTTTGGAGAGGAGCCTCTACCGATGCCTCGTCTTCCACGTCATCCACTAACGGACGAGAACCGGAGGCACCAGAATCCCCGCGCTGCTCTGATAGCCACCATCGGGAAATGGCCTCAGTAGAAGACGAATCACACCCGCCATCCATGAGCACATAGAAAATCGATAGACGAGCGGCCTCTGCCCAGTTGGGATAGGCAAGCTCCTCCACCAGAAAATTCTTCAGGGATGGCAGCAAAGTCTCGCACCATTGTCACACAGACATGGAAGCCGACCGCCAGATGTGGCCCGTGACATTCTTCGTTCGAGGCATTACGATGTCGAGTAGAAGGAAGGGAGAAGGAAAAATGGGGAGAAGAAACCAGCGAAGGAGAAAATGAGAAGAAGATATGAAAAATTTTAGACGGCTTCACCTCTCTATTTATAGGCAAACCTCATCACCTAGATTCTGGCAAACAAGGCGGCAGTTGATTCAAAAAATGGCTGAACAGAAATCAAGAAAGCTAAACAATTCTTGAAAACTATGAGTGATATGACTACTGGACAGAAACCAAGAAAGCTAGACGCAGCATGTGAAAGCTTTCCACTTGAATATCCAGCTGCCGGCACCCACAAGGTGGCTGTCGCACAACCAACCGGCTAGAATCAAAAATCGAGGGAAGTACGACATGACTATTCACTGCACCGATGACAGCTTTCGGAAAGCAGCACGTGAAGGCTTTCACCTCACTACCCGATTGCCAGCACCCACAAGGTGGCTACCGTGCTACCAGCCGGCTAGAATCAAAAATCGAGGGAAGTACGACATGACTATCCACAGCACCGATGACAAGCAGCACGTGAAGGCTTTCACATCAGTACCCGGTTGCTGGCTAAGCTTCAGAATGAAAGAAAGTACAATGCAACTATTCACTACACTGACACCAGCTTTTGGACGCAGCGCATGAAGACTTTCCACCTCATCACCCGACTACCGGCACCCACAAGATGGCTACCGTGCAACCAGCCGGCTAAGCCCAACTCTATTTCATAACCAGCGATGGATGTTCACAAAGTGTGAAAGATCGCATGGCTTACCACTCACGCATGGAGGGTCATTCAATCCTAGGACATTGGTTTCCTTCCACCAAGGTCATACAACCTCGCCTAGGGAGGGGCATTCTGTTGACCCCATGCTTAAACAGGTCGATCGGTTGGCTAGCCGGCCCACCGCCAGCATGCTAGTATCCAACACTAGCAGCCGGCTCCCTATTGGCCCATGCATAAACAGGCCGATCGGGTGGTCAGCCGGCCCACCGCTGGCATGTCGGTTTCCAACCCCAACAACCGGCTCCCTGTTGGCCCATGCATAAATAGGTCGATCAGGCAGTCAGCTGGCCCACCGCCGGCATGCTGGTATCCAACCCCAGCGGCTAGCTCCCCAGATTCCCCCAGCTATGTGCACATGCTCCACCCTTATGGGATGGCCAGGTAAGGCCAGCCGGCCGACTGCCAGCACACCGGTAAAACACCCCAGTGGCCAACCTCTAACTCTCCTACCAACATGCAGGTACCTTCGTCGACATGCCCAGTCTGACCTCTAGGATAAGCACATGGCAGCCGGACTCCTAGCCGGTACAAAGCTCTGGCTATCTGCTACAGCCTATTCCCCTAAGTCACCAGGTAAAAAAATTCCTAGCGGACCCCGATCCCATCCAGCCCGCATCCGCCTATCACACGGAGGCTACCGATTAGTTACCTGAAAAGGCAAGTCGAATCAATTAGAAAGATATGACGAGATTTAATCACTTAAATCTCGCAATCAATCAATCACGCTAATCACATGATTGACCGAGAC
Organism: Amphibolis antarctica; assembly: GCA_024699675.1. NCBI lineage: Eukaryota > Viridiplantae > Streptophyta > Magnoliopsida > Alismatales > Cymodoceaceae > Amphibolis > Amphibolis antarctica. The sequence goes on from JAMKPZ010002498.1 coordinate 6,872, forward strand.
ATATGCTGGGTTCCATCCTTGGATCCCCCCAAAGAAGGAAGGTAATCCCTTATAAAAAGGGGACCTTCCACCCCATTCAAAGGACGGTTCCACCCCTTCTGAAAGATGCTGGTTTTGGATGCTGAAGGTTCTGAAGGAGAAGAGCTGCTCGGAGCCCCAACGCCCTCTCGCCACACCAGAGCAAGGACTTCCGATCACCGCCAATGACTCCCTGCAGGTAAGCCCCTCCTTCCTCGTCATTTTACGTACGATTTAGTGTCATTTTTCTCGAGCCCCAACCATGTTGGTCAGAGGACATGCCCGAGTGTCATTCCTTCGGAAACGCTTCCGAAGGTACAAGCAACCTCCCTCTCGACCAGGTGAATCCATTCAGTACGGACGAGTTCGGTTCGATCGCAACCCCTCTGTCAGGCCCTTTTATGTGGAAACTCGCAGTTTCCCCACGTGTTTTATGCATTTTATCTGTTTCCTGCATATCTCGTCGGGAGGAGTAAGACTACCCTCCCAATGCCCAAAAAGGAGTTCCGGGACGACGCCGCCAACATGCATCCTTGTCGGCATCGGCCATTTAGGCGTACGAGCATGTACGACCCAATGGTTCCCGATCTCCGGGAGGAGTAAGTCTACCCTCTTGATGCCCTGGAAAGACTTCCAGGATGACACCACCGGCATGCATCCCTGCTAGCGTCGGCCATTCGAGCGTGTGAGTATGTATGACCCGACAGTTCCCGATCTCTGGGAGGAGTAAGGCTACCCTCTCAATGCCCCGGAAAGACTTTCGGGATGACGATGCCGGCATGCATCCTTGTCGGCGTTGACCATTCGGGCATATGAGTATGTACGACTCGACGGTTCCTGATCTCTGGGAGGACTAAGACTACCCTCTTGATGCCCTGGAAAGGCTTCTAGGATGATGCCACCGGCGTCGACCATTCGGGCGTATGAGCCTGTACGACCCAACAATTCCCGATCTCTGGGAGGAGTAAGACTACCCTCCCGATGCCTTGGAAAGACTTCCGGGATGACGTCGCTAGCATGCATCCTTGCCGACATCAGCCGTTCGGGCGTGTGAGTATGTACGACCCGACGGTTCCCAATCTCTGGGAGGAGTAAGACAACCCTCCTGTTTCCCCAGAAAGACTTCCGGGATGACGCCGCTAGCATGCATCCTTGCCGGCGTCGGTCGTTCGGGCATATGAGTATGTACGACCCAACGGTTCCCGATCTCCAGGCAGAGTAAGACTACCCTCCCGATGCCCCGGAAAGGCTTCTGGGATGACACCGCTAGCATGCATCCTTGCCGGTGTCAGCCATTCGGGCATACAAGTCTGTACGACCCTACGGTTCCCAATCTTCTGGAGGAGTAAGGCCACCCTCTCGATGCCCCGGAAAGACTTCTGGGATGATGCCGTTGGCATGCATCCTTGCCAACGTTGGCCATTCGGGTGTATGAGTATGTACACCCAGGCGGTTCCCGCTCACCAGAGAATTTTTCGATCCCCTGGAAAGACTTCCAAGATGAGGCCATGTGTGGCCAGGCTGACTGTCAATTTTCCGTTTTAGAGCCAGAGAGACGCCAGAATTGCCCGGGCTATCTGGGGGTGCCTAACACCTTCCCCAATAGTACCGTGAGCCCCATATCCAGTTCTCTCATGTTTCGTATATCGTTACGCAATTTCACATCATCCTTGTGGTTTTATTGTTTCGATGGTGAAAGGAGACTTCCCCATCCAGTTTTCCTTGTTTTCTACCCAAAAATATGGTGGCAACTCCGTTCAACAAGCCATCCACCCCACGTGGTGCTGTGCTCACACAAACACCTTTCCATTCTCTATACCTCGGCCCATCCATTGGCTCTACTAGCGAAAATCCATGGGCTTTCGGGTGATAGCCGGATGAAAGAGAGGGTACAATCACATGTCTATATTAGATGCATCATTTCTTTCTAATCCACCAATAAATGGCACATTCCATGATGATCAATTGTTTACATTGAATTATTGTCCATGGTATGCTGATATATTTAATTATTTAGCTATAGGTTTATTACCTCAGGATTGGTCTAGTGTTGACAAGAAAATATTTCTGTCTAGGATTAAATACTTCTTTTGGGATGATCCTTACCTTTTTAAGCAATGTCCTAATCAGATTGTGAGGAGATGTATCCCAAAAATTGAAACTCAGCAAGTATTATCATTTTGTCATGACCAACCTAGTGGAGGACATTTTGGAGCTAAAAAGACAACATTAAAGGTGCTTCATAGTGCCCTTTATTGGCCAAATTTGTTCAAAGATGCTTATGAGTATTGTAAAAGATGTGTTCATTGCCAAAAGGTAGGTAGAATTGCAAAAAGAAATATGATGCCATTAAATCCAATCCAAGAAGTAGAAGTCTTTGATGTATGGGGTGTAGATTTCATGAGACCTTTTCCGAATTCTAATGGTTATATTTATATCCTATTGGTAGTACAATATGTAACTAGATGGCTAGAGACAATCCCTACTAAAACTAATGATTCCAAAATTGTAGGATCATTTTGGTAGCATTTAGGAACACAAGAGGGGGGGTGAATTGTGTCTTTAGAATAATTAAACTTTAGTAGATAAATAAGAACACAATTGCACTCAATTTTTAAGAAAATCTCAATTTTATTCCATGAGATTTATTACAACGTTTAAGCATAACTCCCTTTTTTGGATTCAAATAAAACTTTCAAATTCACTCAAGAAGAGTAAGAGGAAACGATTTTTGCTTCATAAGTAAAATAAGTTTCCACACTGCTAAAATATGTTTTCCCACTTTACAAAATCTAACTATTTAGCACAACTCTTACTAGATCAATAATATTGAATCTTCACCTTCAATCTTCAACCTCGAACTAACTTCAATCTGAAGCTTTAAAACTTTAAATGCCTCCTTCGAGTTGAACTTGATCTTGAACCTGAGTTGGTACTCTATCTCTAAAATGCACTTCTTCTTTTAGTTACATCATAATCTTACATCAATTCTAACCATCTGCACTATCTCAGATTCAACTCCTTCTGAGTGAAAACGTACTTTAAATTCTTATGATTGGTGAAGATTTCACAAGGGAGTTGTTCAGAACACTGCTTGAGATTAATTTTCTTAATAATGTGTGTTCAAAATATTTTAATTTTAGTGTAAGTATACAAGTTTAGATGTAATTAATGTACAAGCATGAGTTTATCCACAAATATTTTTTTGATTGGTGCTTAGCTAAATTGGTGTATTCGATTAATAGAACAATTAATCCTAAAGCAATGTCATAGTTGCTTTATACCAAATAATTGCAAGGATGCTCTTTAATTAATTTTTATATCTGTAATTTCTAAAGAATTTGTCATTAACTTTAATTTCTTCTTCACTTAGAATATTTGGATCAACAAGAGAGTCTTTTAATTAATGATTCAAATTTTCCATTGAAAGACCCTATTAAGTGAGTTTTAATTCCAAATACTTAATTTTTCTTAATTCTTAAACATTCCATATTTCAATTCGCATGCATTTAAGTATATTCCATTGAAAATGCCTAAACCAACGGGGCTAGCTAATGGGTAAATGTCTTTACCCACAAGACCTCTCGTGGATAAACCACTCAGTCAACCTAATAAGACTTTACCAACAACCTTGGCCTGTGGTTAAACCACTTAAGCAACAGGCCAACTCCATGGTAAACATGATAAAAGTGAGTTTCAGATAAGATTAAATACGATTCAAGACTTCTAAAACTTCTAAGAATTGTTTGCTTATATTTTTATTCTTTTTATCTTAAGAATATGACAAACAACACATAAAAAATAAAATAAAACATGTTACGAAAACTTGTAAAAATAAAAATAAACATTCAATAGTATATCAAACATAATATCATTCTCTCAGTATCAAAATAGATGTGATAAGATAAGTGAATGTAAAAGTAAAAGCAAAGGTAAAAGAAAAAGGGTAGAATACCTAATGCTCCACTACAATTTTCACCCTACAAAACTTGCTTAGGCTAAGTGCTCTCTTTGTCTTTACTTCTGGCCCACCAGGTCATTAAGCCAGCGAACCTTCCTTTCGACCTTGAAATGAGATTTTGGGTGTCACTCCATAATTACACCAAGGAATAGAGGAGGAAGCAGCCGGTGCCAAGAGTTTTTCCTTCAAGGATATGCTCAAGTAGAGAAAAGAACAACAAATACACTAGGGAGTTGATAGGAGAAGAAGAGGTCATCAATCTCCTCTCTGAAAAAGCGAGTGGGTGGAAGGTGTAAGATGAAGGAGATGGAGAATGTGCTTGTGAAATGGTGTCCAGATGAAGGAGGAGGGGGCAGGGCTTTCATGGCTACAGGACTATTTTATAGACTAAGGGAGTGGTAGTTCATAGTGGTTAGTAAGGACGTGGTGCACATCTGAATGTATAAGATCGTTCAATGCAAGCCGACTTCTTCGCCTTGTCCATCCACGTTCTCCATGATCGAGCATCAACTAAATTCAATTTCTCAATTCTACTCTTATACGAATTTCCCTACAAATGCTTATCAAATTTTCCATGCAAATGCTCATCAAAGAATACCTTTCGTGAAATACATCATATTACAGGAAAAATAATTCATCATATTTTATCATCCACTATAATTGTAATTGTCATTATATCAATGAAATTCATCACACAGAAAAAGTAATATACAGGTCTGTGGTTAACCCAGTTTACCCATGGATAAGTTCGTTGATTAAGGACTTTACCCACGGACTCTGTAACTTAGATATAAATTGTGATTTCTTCTGTAAATTAATCAATTTACTAACAAACTAAACTGTTGATTATCATTCAATCACTTTAATTCTTTCCAGTGAACAATCACCAACATATATAATTAACGACTTAAAACTTAATTCATGCATCATTAAAGTGAATAAATGTGCATAATGCTTAAAAACATAGTTAACCTTGCAATCATCATTACTCAATGGAAAATGCAACTAAAACTCAGTAAAAGGCATGAATTAATTTCTATAAAATGTATACTTTTGAGTCTGAACAAGTCCCCCGTACTTAAGTTTTGCTAGTCTCTTAGCAAAATACTAAAATAAGACTATAAAAATCATGAGAGTAATAAAGACAACTAAATAAAATTAATTAAAACTATACTAGGCCTGTACCCTCTCTTTCGTCCGGCTATCACCTGGAAGCCCATGGGTTTCCGCCGGCAGATGGACCGAGGTACAGAGAATTGAAAGGTGTTTGTGTGAGTGAATCACCATGTGCGGTTGATGGCTCGTTCAACGGAGTCACCACCTTATTTTTGGGTAGAAAATAAGGAAAACCGGATGGGAAAGTGTCCTTCCACCATCAAAACGATAAAACCACGGGAATCACATAAAATTGTGTAACATGAGAGAACTGGATACGGGGCTCAGGGTACTATTGGGGAAGGTGTTAGGCACCCCCAGACAGCCCGGGCATTCTTGGCCTCTCTCCGGCTCTAAAACAGAAAACATAATAGTCAATCCGGCCACGTACGGCCTCACCTTGGAAGACTTTCCAGGGTGTTTAGTGGGATAACTGTATCCCTTCCGATGAAAATAAACGATAATCAAGTAAACAAATGGGAATTGAACAAAACGGGGATCCATATTGGATCTGGTGGTGAATAGGGGAGAAAAAGATGGCTTTTCGGGGAGTCGACTGCCGGCTACTTGCATCGGTTGACCGGCGGCTGGTTGGCTGCTTTCCCAACCCATTTGCCCAGCCATAGGGGTTTTGGGGAAACGGGGGCTGGTTCCATGAACCGGCCAGCCGGTGGCTTGCCAGCTGTTTCCCCCATTCATGCGCACCCATGGGGATTTTGGGGAAACGGGGCCCGATTCCCTGAACCGGCCAGCCGACGACTTGCCGGCTGTTTCCCCCCTCCAAGCGCACCCATGGGGATTTTGGGGAAATGGGGGCCGGTTCATTGAACCGGCCAGCCGGCGGCTTGCCGGCTGTTTCCCCCCTTCCATGCGCACCAATGAGGGGGTTTTGGGGAGACGGGGGCCGGTTCCTTGAACCGGCCAACCGACAGCTTGCTGGCTGTTTCCCCCTTCCATGCGCACCCATGGGGATTTGGGGGAAATGGGGGCCGGTTCTTTGAACCAGCCAGCCGGTGGCTTGCCAACTATTTCCCCCTTTCATGCGCACTCATGGGGATTTTGGGGAAACGGGGGCCGGTTCCTTGAACCGGCCAGCCGGCGGCTTGCCGGCTGTTTCCCCTCTTCCATGCGCAACCATGAGGGGGTTTTGGGGAGACGGCGGTCGGTTCCTTGAACCAGCCAGCCAGCAGCTTGCCGGCTGTTTCCCCCTTCCATGCGCACCCATGGGGATTTTGGGGAAATGGGGGCTGGCTGTTTCCCCCTTTCATCCGCACCCATGGGGATTTTGGGGAAACGGGGGCCGGTTCCTTGAACCGGCCAGCCGGCTGTTTGCCCCCTTCCATGCGCAACCATGAGGGGGTTTTGGGGAGACGAGGGCCGGTTCCTTGAACCGGCCAGCCGGCGGCTTGCCGGCTGTTTCCCCCCTCCATGCACACCCATGGGGGTTTTGGAGAAACGGGGGCCCGGTTCCTTGAACTGGCCAGACGGCGGCTTGCCGGCTGTTTCCCCCTTTCATGCGCACCCATGGGGATTTTGGGGAAACAGGGGCCGGCGGCTTGCCGGCTATTTCCCCCTTCCCTGCGCACCCATGAGGGGGTTTTGGGGAGATGGGAGCCAGTTCCTTGAACCGGCCAACCGACGGCTTGCCGGCTGTTTCCCCCTTCCATGCGCAGCCATGGGGATTTTTGGGAAATGAGGGCCGGTTCCTTGAACCGGCCAACCGGCGGCTTGCCAGCTGTTTCCCCCTTTCATGCGCACCCATGGGGATTTTTGGGAAACAGGGGCCGGTTCCTTGCACCGGCCAGCCGGCGGCTTGCCGGCTGTTTCCCCCCTTCCATGCGCAACCATGAGGGGGTTTTGGGGAGACGGGGGCTGGTTCTTTGAACCAGCCAGCCGGCGGCTTGCCGGCTATTTCCCCCCTCCGTGCACACCCATGGGGGTTTTGGGGAATCGGGGGCCAGTTCCTTGAACCAGCCAACCGGCGGCTTGCCGGCTGTTTCCCCCTTCATACGCGCCCATGGGGTTTTTGGGGAAATGGGGGCCGGTTCCTTGAACCGGCCAGTCGGCGGCTTGCCGGCTATTTCCCCACCCCTTTTTCTCTTGACGTCTGTAAACGCATGAGATTTAATGGAGGACTTATATTTTCCAAAAAAAATGGAAACCATCGGGTTGTACATTTGATACAACCGAACGGCCACCGCCAGCTTCCTTACCGGTGGTGTCATCCCGGAAACTTTTCCGGGGCATCGGGAGAGTACACTTACGTCTCCCGGAAAAACGTACGGGGATCGTCGGGTTGTACGTGTTCGTACACCCGAACGGTCGCCGTCGGCATCCTGGCCGGTGGCGTCATCCCGGAAACTTTTCCACGGCATTGGGAGAGTATACTTACGTCTCCTGGAAAAATGTACGGGGACCGTCGGGTTGTATGTGTTCGTACACCCGAATGGCCGCCGCCGGCATCCTGGCCGGTGGCATCATCCCGGAAATTTTTTCGAGACCCCGAGAAAGACCTTTGGAGATCGTTTAAAAACTCGTAAAACCTGCTGGAAACTTGGAGTTTCCACGTAAAAAGACCCGATAGAAGGGTCGCGAGTGAACTGAGCTCGACCGGGTCGAGTTGATTCACTCGGCCAGGAGGGCGGCCACTGGTACCTTCGGACGTGTTTCCGAAGGAATGATACCCAGGTCTGCCCTCTGATCGTTCCCTTGCATAGGGAAGGTGTTATGCGGTCAGGGCTCGACGAAACATCGTAAAAAATATACGTAAAACAGCAAGGGTGGAAGGACTTACCTATAGGGGGGTCGTCGACGGGGATCAGAAGTCCTCGCTCCGGCACGAAAAAAAGGCGTCGGTGCCCCGAGCTGCTTTCCTCCTTCGGAACCGGTCGATTGTCGTTTCTCCCGAGGGTGTCAGCCTTCTTCCCAGGAAATCCCACACTTCTGAAAATCCTTCGCTCTTCAAAATTTTGCCCATTCTTCCCGGAAATTCAAGCCTGCTGAGTGGTGTAGGGGGGCGCCCTTTTTATAAGGGGTTGCCTTCCTTCTTTGGGGGCGCCCGAAGATGGAAGGCGGCGTGATTCCGGCTTGATTACGCGGTCTGCGTAATTGGCAGATTTGCGAGATTTACGTGGTTAAATCTCGTCGTATTTTCCTGATTGATTCGGCTTGCCTTCTTGGGTAGCCAATCGACAGCCGCTACGTGGCAGGCAGAAGCCGACTAGTTCCCCGATCATTCGCACGAAGATGTGGTTTTTGGGATTCGGGTGCCGCTTCCTTGAAGCGGCTTGCCGGCGGCAAGCCAGCTCCGTCCCCCTAACTTTTTACCAAATGTGGGTTTTTGGGGGTCTGGGTGCCGCTTCCATGAAGTGGCTTGCCGGCGGCAAGCCGGCTCCATCCCCCTAACTTTTTACCAAATGTGGGTTTTTGGGGGTCCGGGTGCTGCTTCCTTGAAACGGCTTGCCGGCGGCAAGCCGGCTCCATCCCCCTAACTTTTTACCAAATATGGGTTTTTGGGGGTCCAGGTGCCACTTCCTTGAAGCGGCTTGCCGACGGCAAGCCTACTCCATCCCCCTAACTTTTTACCAAATGTGGGTTTTTGGGGGTCTGGGTGCCGCTTCCTTGAAGCGGCAAGCCGGCTCCATCCCCCTTTTAAGCATGGGGTCAACAGAATGCCCCTCCCTAGGCGAGGTTGTATGACTTTTGAGGAAGGAAACCGTCATCCTATGGTTGAATGACCCTCCATGCGTAGACGGTATGTTCTGCGAGATTTCATGCTTTCGTGAATTTTCTATTGTCGGTCGGACAATAGAATCGGGCTTACACCCTCGGTCACTTGACCAGGGGATGCCATATCGCTAGCTGGTTGGTTGCACGGCATCCACCTTGTGGGTGTCGGTGACCGGGTGACGAGGTGAAAAGTGTTCGCGTACAGTGCCCGGAGGCTATGTCGTATCTCTCCGCGTCTTAGATCTTAATCGGCTGGTTATGCGACAACCACCTTATGGGAGCCGGCCACCGGGATGTGATGTGAAGGCTTCACATGTTTCTTTTCCTAAAGTTGTCGTGAATAGTCACATCATACTTTTTGTGACATTACGTTCCGTTCGAATGGTTACATGGTTGCTGCCTCAGGGGAGGTGGCAACCGGCTGAGGATGTGATACGTTGCATTTTCAAAAGCTACCACCGTCACAGTGGTCACGTCATACCTTTGCGATTTTAAGCGCCAGAGAACTAACTCCCGGAGATTTGAGCCCCAGAGGTTTGAACCCTTAGAGTCTTCTGAGGAGGGGTAGTCTGTCTGTACCCCGCCCTTTTTAAATGATGAATAATATCTTAACTTTAATGGAAACTTCTCCATAACTATCTTCTCGAGTGCTCTTGTGAGTTTGTGGGCGAGATTCGGAGTAACGACTCTAACACCACATTCGTGCCATGTTCAAAATTTTGGGGGAGCCGGTAGCCGGGTTATCTTACCGGCTTGCTAGATCGACGGCTGGTCGACTGCCTTCCCAACCCATTTGCGTAGCCATGGGGTTTTGGGGAGACGGGGGTCAGTTCCTTGAACCGGCCAGCCGGCGGCTTGCCGGCTGTTTCCCCCTTCCATGCACACCCATGGGGGGTTTTGGGGAAACGGGGGCCGGTTCCTTGAACCGGCCAACTGACGGCTTGCCGGCTGTGTCCCCCTTCCATGTGCAGCCATGGGGGTTTTGGGGAAATGGGGGCCGGTTACTTGAACCGGCCAGCCGACGGCTTGCCGGCTGTTTCCCCCTTCCATGCGCACCCATGGGGGGTTTTGGGGAAACGGGGGTGGTTCCTTGAACCGGCCAGCCGGCGGCTTGCCAGTTGTATCCCCCCCCCCATGCGCAGCCATGGGGGTTTTGGGGAAATGGGGGCCAGTTCCTTGAACCTGCCAGCCGGCGGCTTGCCAGTTGTTTCCCCCTTCCATGCGCACCCATGGGGTGTTTTGGGGAAATGGGGGCCGGTTCCTTGAACCGGCCAGCCGGTGGCTAGCCGGCTGTTTCCCCCTATCCATGCGCAGCCATGGGGGTTTTGGGGATACGGGGGCCGGTTCCTTAAACCGGTCAGCCGGCGGCTTGTCGGCTATTTCCCCCTTCCATACGCACCCATGGGGGGTTTAGGGGAAACATGGGCCGATTCCTTGAATCGGCCAGCTGGCGGCTTGCTGGCTGTTTCCCCCCCTCCATGCTCACCCATGGGGATTTTGGGGGTGCCAGCAACCGGGTTTCCTTACTGGTTTGCCAGTGGCGGGTCGGTTGTACACCCGACCCATACGTCTAAGTACGTTTTTTGGGGTACCGGCAACCGGGTTTCCTTACCGGTTTGCCAGTGGCGGGCCGGTTGTACACCCGACCCATACGTCTAAGTACAGTTTTCGGGGTGCCGAAAACTGGGTTTCCTTACCGGTTTTGCTGGTGGCGGGCCGGTTATACACCCGACCCATACGTCTAAGTATGGTTTTCGGGGTGCCGGCAACCGAGTTTCCTTACCGGTTTGCCAGTGGCGGGCCTGTTACACACCTGACCCATACATCTAAGTATGGTTTTCGGGGTGCCGGCAATCGGGTTTCCTTACCGGTTTGCCGGTGGCCGGCCAGTTACACACCCGACCCATACGTCTAAGTATGGTTTTCGGGGTGGCGGCAACCAGGTTTCCTTACCGGTTTGCCGGTGGCCGGCCGGTTACACACACGACCCATACGTCTAAGTATGGTTTTCGGGGTGCCAGCAACCGGGTTTCCTTACCGGTTTGCCGGTGGTGGGCCGATTACACACCCGACCCATACATCTAAGTATGGTTTTCGCGGAACCGGCAACCGGGTTTCCTTACTAGTTTGCCAGTGGCGGGTCGCGAGAGATAGTACTTTTCAATCAGTTCATACGGTTCTTCTATCTCAGTAAACTTTTTACTGAGGTAGTATATGGCCTGCTCAATCCTACCGGTGGTGTCATGTTGGCCCAATACCGCGCCCTTGGAGGAAGTGGTTACTGACATGTACAAGAAAAGTGGTTGTCTAGGGTGAGGTGGTACGAGAACCGGTGGTCGGGACAGCTAATGTTTGATGTGGTCGAAGGTGACTTGGCATTCTTCGATCCATGTGAAGCTGGTGTTTTTCTTCAACAGTTTGAAGAAAGGCTCGCAGATTGGCGTGAGGCACGAAATGAAACGCGTGATGTATTGTAGCCTTCCTAGCAAGCTTCGTATTTGTTGTTTCGCCTGTGGTGGAGGCATGTCTAAAATCGCTTTTGCCTTGTCAGGATCTACCTCGATGCCCTGCTTGCTGATGACGAAGCCAAGGAGTTTTTCGGTGGTGGCCCCGAAAGTTGATTTTGATGGGTTCAATCTGAGCTTGTACTTCATTAGGCATTCAAACAGCCTCCTTAAGTGCTGGAGATGTTGTTGATGGGTGCGTGCTTTCACTACCATGTCGTCGACGTAGAGTTTGACTTCTTTGTGCATCATGTCATGGAAGAGGGTGGTCATGGCTCTTTGGTCAGTAGCACCTGCATTTTTGAGCCCGAATGGCATCACCCTGTAACAGAAGATGCCCCAAGGGGTTGTGAACGCGGTTTTCTCTTTGTCTTCTTCCGCCATGAGGATTTGGTTGTATCCAGAGAATCCATCCATGAAAGAGTATACCCTGT
>JAMKPZ010002500.1:0-39678 GCA_024699675.1 Amphibolis antarctica
ATAATGAAATATAAAAATTTATACATAATTAAAGTTAGGGTAAGTAAAACTCTTCTTAAATGTACCCATAATACCACAGCCCTACAAAACTGTGGAAGATGAGAAGCCAGGATAGGAAATATAAGCACATGCATCGAATCAATCAAAAGACAAAACTTCCTGCTGTTTGAGAATGCAACGCAACGCGCAGATCATTGATCAATTCCTACGGAATTTTCTCAAGACCTTTTGCTAAGGTCGGTACATTTTTTCCCCATTGTTTTCTTCAATAAAAGATTACCCACAAATTTATAGCATATCAATGGATGATCCATTGCACATTGAGACATGGCCGGGTGGCAGGAGGCAGGCAGCTGTCTACAATCATGAAACTCCGTCACCAAACAAAAGAGAAAAACAGTCACCTCTTCTCTTTGATACATTTATAAAAACATATATTCATCCACGATTGTGGATTTGTAGTAGACAATCAACCCATTTATGTTGAAAGTAAAACTTCACAATCTTTTTTAAAAATATATATAACAAATCAAGTTTGTGTTCCTGACTGATTTCAGACCCGTACATGTTAATTTGTGGTATCTATTTTTTTAATGGCTTACAAAACAATTTGTTACATCTAGATCTAGGTATACATATAATGCACAACTCACATAAAGAATAAACAAATGACTGGGGAGATCAACTCCCCACAAAAACAATGGACTCGGATTCGTGAGATTTGTAAAAGTAGGCTGGAAAACCATCAGCCTAATGGATTAGTTTCTGTTGCAAGAGAAAACAAGAGAAGCAATATTGAAAACTGATGAAGCATAATATATACAACTAAAGCAGAATGCACCAAAAAGAGATCCGTGCTGTTAGAATGTATACCTCTTAGGTTTGAAGTTTCTGTTCAACCCACTTCCACTGCGCCCCTTTATTGATGAAGCCATTCCTGTTTTCCTGGTCTTCTTCCAGTAATACGATTTTCTGAAGGGACCTTTGATGAGAATACAGAATTTCCCAGGAATGTCATCTACTTTCCATTTCAACCTTACTGGAGTCATTTATCAGACAGAAGTTTCCCTCTTTTTCCATAATAGGAGAACCGTTCATCTAAGTCCCAGAAACTTTGGATCTGCTACGTTTAAGTAAAGACGACTGCAACTGCTGTGAAATGTTTTCTGGTTCCTTTTTGGATGAACCACTTTTTCTTGTCTTGTTTTCTGCTTCCTTCTGAACTTTTTTCCTCTCAAGCTCAATTTGCTTGATGTTCTCTTGGTGAGCTTTTGTAAACAATCTCACAAAATTGATAAGTGTAGAAACAACTGGAAAAAAGAAGATTCAATTGACCAGAAAAATGTGAGGTATCACACTAGGCATGATGAGCACGAATGATTTTTCCAAGCAAATTTTTTCTCCAAAAAGACCACCAGCATCACCACAAAATGTTTTTGGTAATTGCATTTGATAAATCAAATAAAAGGATCAAATCAAAACCCGAGATTAATACGACCAAGGGTTTAAGTTCAAAAAAGAAACCAAGATATGATGCTCAGCAGGAGCATCCTGCAAAAAATTTTGGTTTTCAAGGAGACAAAAACAATGATGTGCAGGACAACAAAGAGAAATAAGCTTCCCACCATAACGAAATTTGACAACAGTATTCAACATACAGGACAGGCAACTAAACAACATATCTTTATAAAATTCAAAGTTGAACTGCCCAGAACATTTTGGCACTATGGAAGTACGAAACTAAGAGAGCGATCTTTGGTGGGACACAGATTATTCCATTGTAACTTAAATCACAGATTTAAAATAGGAAACAGTTTCTCCATTTATGGAAAAATAAGAATGTAACATTGGTATTCCCCATCTAAATAAATAGTAACTTCAAGACAACCTGCTCCTATGGAATCTCACAGGAAGATCATAGGAACGATCACCAAAGGTTTTTCTCAAAAAAAAAATTCAAATCACTCCTTTTTGGTTCAATGGATTTAAAAAAAATGGAAATTATAGTTTCATTTTTCCCTGAATACGTAAGTGTGACTGTCATGACCTTTTCCCAGTGGACAGCCTAAAGTCAGGTATCCACCTCCAATGGTAGTGTTATAGAACCCAGCTGAAAACTAATCAATAGTAAAATGAATATCCAACCTTTACCGATTCTAGTAGTTTTGAGACGAAATCATTAACAGAAGTCTTATGGAAGAGCTTTGGTAATTTAACATAACTATGACAATGTTGAATATGCATCAAAAGGAATATGATATTGCCTATGTTAAACATTTTTCATTCAGACTTGACTAAAGCTAGCCAGTTCTAGTGTAGTTTTTTTTTTTTTTGAAGTTCAGTGCAATAGTTGCATAGTAGTCATCAAAGCAAACTATCATGCACCACCCATATTAATGTTTCTGCACGATGTTGAGGGACTGATAAAAAGTATCATCCCCTCAGACTTTACACTCATTTATTGGTAATTGTGGTTAACCACATATTTTTGAGAAATTTCTCATGATATGATTCATCTTCAAAAGCAACAAAAAAAAACGGCTAGAGAGATTGGATAAGTTATTCCATTGTAATATGAATCAGGTAAGGAATGCCATGAATGATGCTATGCCAAAAAGTGGGAAAGATTTAATCTTGGCATGTTGTTGTTCATGATAATATGACAAGATTATTTTGATGTGGGCCCCAAAACAAGCTTTCAGAATTCAGATAGCGTGAATAATATTTTCCCTAAAAATATTGGATGATATCTCAATCCTAAGTGGCTGAAAGATCAATATTTTGTTTTCTTTGTGTTTCAGGCAATAAAAATCATACCTGGAAGCATTTTAAAAGCAAGACTAATCCTTGTTAAGGACAGAAAATAGGAAAGACAAAGACTCACCTTGCTCAAAAGGACAACGTGCAGGGTCTTCTCCAAAATAATGAGCCAATGCATCAGCATTTCTTCCCTGTGTAATAATGCTTTATTAGAGTTTCAAGACAAAGAATAAATAATAGCTTCTTGCATCACATAATTAATATCAATAAGGTGTTGCACGTACAGCTCCAGAATAAAGTGAAGCTAGAGATCTCACTTCAGCTTCAGCGGAAACAATAAATTCCTTCAAAGTCTGAAAAACACTGCAGTTAGTTAGAAAAATGCAAAAACGATAACCAAGGGATGCAACTCTTGACAAAGTCATATAACACACTTGTTTACAACATCCTCTTAAACATCATGTGTTGATGACAACCAATACAAAACAAAAAGGACTTGTAATCTATGATGATTTTCATGCAGTGTATGGTATTATTACACAAACTTATTAAGGTTAGCCATTTGTAAACTTATATAAAGGGAGAGAATTGTATCAAGCTTTTTTCTTTCTAATTTTCCTTAAATGATTATTGTTACAAAGGGAAAAATTGGTATAGGTTGGATATCCCTATGTAAATGAATATCCAATAAGCCATTTATAAATAACAATGTAATTCTATATCTAGCACTCTCCTTCAAATTAGAACCAAGGTTTCAAATATCAGTATTGCATCAAAAAGTTTCTAGAATCAAGAATCGACCCAAAAAACTTCAAATTACAAAAAAAATCTTAGATAAAAAATCTATAACAAGCATATAAAAATACTTAAATAATTTTTTTATACAATTATCATACATAAAATATCAATTACATATAGATAGAGTAGTTGCACGTATGATTACTGTAAAATCATGTATCAATATTTATCAGGTTACAACTTAATAAATTATGTATTACATTATAGTTCATACATGAAACATAAATTAGTAAGATTATACATGATAAGAGAGAATTTTCATAATCTCCATAATTTTCAAGTAAATTATAAATTTGTATTCCTATAATGTAATAACAAAATCTCACATGAATTAATTAACAAATAGAAAATAAAGTTTGTAAAAATCCAAGAGATATGTAAAAGATGAGTATTATTCATAATAATACATAATTTAAAAAAATCAGAAATTTTGTATTTTTAAATATTTCTACTATTTTTTAAACAAAATTTTTATTTATTTTTTCATTTTTTCTTCTATGTTTTCTTTCTTTCTTCACCTTTTCATTTTCTTTCTTTACTTCTTTTTCTTTTCTTTTCTTATTTTCCATTTTTGTTTCTTTTCCACTCATGTGTGCCACACCCTCACCTTTATTTTCCTCATCCAATTGTGTCTAAAGTTTGAAAACCCTAATGGGTTCCCGTCACTATCACAAGATTTACAACAATACCTATATTATTCAATGAAGTTTTTTACACTCATCAGAAACTTAACAGTTGACAATGGCTTCAACGGAGGCAAAGAAGTGCAATTATGCCAACATTGAAACTGAGAAGTTGCAATCACTATGGGTGAACCCAACACTAGATCAACTGAACCTTTCCTTGAATTGACCAATCCAACAATAGCCAAGCTAAAAAGTTCTTTATATTGAATGATCCACAGATCCAACATAAAACAGACTGTTCGGTCCAAGGTATTTTCAAGAATATAAAGGATTTTGGGATCACTTGTTTCAAAAACCAAGTCAGAAGAGTGGTCCGTCTTGATTCTTCAATTCATGCTTGGAACATATATATCAAGCACTCTTAGCTTGGTACATATTTTTTCCAAAACACATGTAAGCACTTAGAGAAAATATTAGTTAATTGCTTTAAAGATTGAGTGTATGGAATAACAATCACTCACTTCATGACCATATCTTTGATAAAGTGAAAATCAAACTCTATATGTTTTGTTCTTTCATGCAAGGTAAGATTATTGACAATGACAATTGTTGTTTCATATTAACACAACACATAGTTATAAGGGCCATATTACAAAAATTAAGCTCCTGTAAAAAAGATTTTAGCCACAACATTTTGCATGTCACTTGTGTCATAAAATAATAACTTCTACACTGGACTAAAATAACAAATTTCGTTTCTTTCTATGTCATGTCACTAAGTTGACTCCAAAGTAGGCATAGAAATTAAAAGTAGATTTCCTATTACTCCTATCACCTACATAGCTTGAATCTGAGTAGCCTTATACATGTAAGTGACCATGTCTTCTATAAATAAGAAACTTTCTTTGGAAGGGATGGCACAAGGAGAAGTGATTTGTTAGGTAATGTGATATATGCCAATATGACAGTTTGGTGCTAGCAGGATTACAACAATTGTTGTCAATTCCAAAGTCATCATGGACAAATATCAACATGGATTTTATTGATGGTCTCCCACCCACAAGAGGGAAAACTAACACTATTGTGGTTTTTGAAAAGTTAACCAAGTATAGTTATTTTATAATTTCTATCCCTCAAACACCTGTATTCAACAAGGGAGTTGGTGCAAATGCTGTACAGAAGGCAGTTGCACGTTTCTATGGGCCATTCCTAATCAAGGCAAGAGTGGGCAAAGTAGCATACCATTTACATCTTCTAGATGGCTTGAAGACTCACCCGGTGTTCCATATGTCTCAGTTGCATAAGCGTATTGGCTCAGTTCAATTAGTTACAACACCTAATGTTCCCATTGTAGACCCAAACACAATGAAAGAATCATCCAAAATTCTAGATCGTCACATCAGCAAACAAGTTAACAAAGTAATTACAAAGGTATTGATCCAATGGAGCAAGGACGATGCAGCATCAACAACATGGGAAGATTATTTAGGGCTACTGGCTAAGTATCCAAACCTTGAGGACAAGGTTTCTTTTGTGGTGGGGAGTAATGTTACAGGATAATAGTTAGTATCATTATTATTGTAATCGGGTAAATGGAGCTTTAGTATGTTTTTGAGTTGAGTTTGTTCAGAAGTGGGAGTCAAGCAGGGTTCAAGTAGGGTTGGGAGTGTTTTGGTAGGACATCAATCTATTTTTACTTGTAAGGACACCATTTAGAGGCATCAACCCATCAAAGAGTAGAGTTCTATCCTTCTTTCACCATAGATCGTTCAAGAAATCACAAGTACAAGCTTTGGAGTTACAATTGATGTTTACACTGCAACATGCAACATGCCCTAGCATATCACAAACTTGAAGGGAAAGGGTGTCAACAAGAAAGGAGGGAAGAGAATAGGGAGATGACAGGGAAAAAAAAGGGAGGCGGCAACAAAATGCACTGACAATTTCATTGATGTGCATGGTGGCAGCAGATAAGGTTGATAAACAGAGATGGGGTGGGCACCCGCTAAGGTTAGGGTTTGGTAACCTAGTGGATTAACATCATGTTACAAAAGGTAAAATTGGTATGTTACTTAAAAGAATTTACTTTATATCTAATATATTATATATCAACAATGCATTAAACTCTTTTCTTCTACTTTTGTCCATGTTACATTTATAAGCAAAGTTAATTACCTCACTCCAAGTAAAAGACAAAATATGATTCTACAACTTCAAATTCTTTTCTTTTTCATTTTTTCCTAGACAGGATATATCAATATATATCTTCACGTTTAATGTTCTATTATATATATGCCAATATATTATAGATAAATGTTTAAATAAATTTATAATTCATATATCATGAAATACACACAATGTTACTATCTGTACTTGGCACAGGTCTGTTTGCTATTTTTATAAAAAAGGTAAGTGAGATGTATAAGGCTCTACTAATATGGGATGTAGATGGAATTCAATTGTATGCACCCTTCCACACAGAAGATTGTTTCCTAGGATATTTTTACAGTCTATATCCAATAACCTTGCTGTTTAACATATATAGGAAGTGATTGTTATAATCAAAGATTTAAATATCTTAGCAAGCACTTTGGTAGTTGGTGACAATAATTTCTAACAAAGGGAGTGCAATAACAAAATGTCCATATACGGTAGATTTATGGTGGCCTTATAGGATGACCTGAATTGGTTCTCCACATGAAAATGCTTAAAAGGCATATGATTTCTCAACTTCCTCTGCAGTATAATTTGCATCTTAAACATGATTTTTGAATCTGAAATCTAAGCAATCATTAGCAACATTAGGACTAAGGTTAATAAAAAAGAACACTTGCTGGTAAATCTCAATTTTACAACTAAGGATGACAGCATTATGGTAACAAGTACTGAATACAAGATAAGTAGCTACAAGAGTCTTGAACATCCAAATACTGACTTTTTAGTCTAAAAGCAGGATCTCCTTATTGTAATAAGATTTAATGGAAAAGGACCATATTCAACATTTGAGAATTAAACCAACTTAAAAGTGAAAATAAAGTGAATACAGTGCCAACCAAGCCTCATTAATTCTCTAAATGTTATCAGAAAGAAGTGGTGGAATATGATCTATTCTATGATCCTATACCAAGAAAATAGAACATTATGCTTTATCCACCTTTAATTTGAAAATTTTTAAACAATTTAATCAGGTATGGTACCATAATCAACATCATTATATAATTCATATCCGACCCTTTGAATCTTGATATTGAAAGATAGTTTAAGTTCCAAGTCTAACTTTGCTGAAATGAAACTAATTGCCGGTGATAGGAAGATTACACAGAATGTCAACCATTGTGAACATTCCAAGAGAAGCACCTTGTAGAAAATTTGTGATACAGGTCCATCATTTTCAGATGATGACAGTTCTTCTTCAACTTTGCCCAGTCCTTTGCTGATTGCTTGCATTTCTTCGGCCAAAGTTTTCAACTGTACCTGCATAATGATGTAGAATATACAAAATTTATACAACTCCTTAGCTACACCATTTACTTGAGCATGGTTACAAAATAAAAAATACCCTCGAAGCCTTTTCCAAATTAACAAGGTCCTTGGAGAAATCAAGAAGTTCTGGCATTTTGTTAGCAACCACCTAACAAATTTTTTTGAGTAACATGAAGTTATGAGGAGTAAATCAATTAGCAAGGGAGTGATGCATAAAAAATGCAAAGTTCAAATTTTAATCTAAATTTTATAACAGGGAACATTGAAATAGGTTATGCATGACTAAAGATTGATACGAAAATAAATAATAGTCACTAAATACTGAACTATGAAGAACTTTTCACTACCAAAGTTACTTTATAAAGAAATTGTACGTGTATGGTTCCACAGCAATCTTAATAAGGTCTTGGAAACTGAAATTTTTCATATATATTGGAAATAATTGTCATTGTACCAAACTTGACGCATCCCCAAATGTTCCTCCATATTTATTCTGCATTTGTGAATATGGATCAACATAGCATCACTTGGATTGACACCTCCTCTATTCATTGTCCTTTTATTTTTTTGTTTGTACTTAGCACATTAATGGCCTTGGTTTCTTATGGACGTAGAAAGTTTTTGATCATTTATACAGTCATTTTACATAACCTTAGTTTCTAGACATTTCTAGGAGTGGCAACTTGCAACCCAACCTATATAAACTAACATGTGAAACCCATATTACATGGGTAATGGTAAGTGTGAATGGGTGCTAACAGATGAATTGAATTTAGAAGCACAGAGTCAATCCACTTATGACTCATGAAGTTGACTAAGTCATTTATTAATTTTATTATTTTCAATTTCTAATTTCAATACAAAAATAGTTGATTTGTATGTATTTGAAGACTATAAGTTGCTTAATTCTTTGTGAATGTTGCAAAATTAGTTGAAATTTTGATAAAATCTAATAAAAAATTGATTAAACAGGTTAAAATGGTCATATGCTAATTGGTTAAATGTGTTAAATGGATCGAGTGGATCAATCAGTTTGACTAACAGGTCATGTTTGGGTCACAACCTTCAACTACTTTAATAAAAATGCCATGCTTGGTTAACTTTAAAAGGGTTGGAACCATGAACCCAATTTACTACCCCTAGGCATTTCCAACTAAATCCTACACATTTTCTATTTCGTTGTTTCAAACTTAAACAAGAATTCAATTTTTCATAAGCTAGATAACATGGAACGTGAAGGGCCTTAGTTGTGTAACTTCCCTTTCATTTTATTCTACCAATAATACAAAAACAACAAAAATTGATAGGACCACTCTCGTTCTTAATTTATGGAGTTCAATGTCATGCACAACAATTGCATTGTTGAAACTATTAGTGTATTAAAATATTATGAGTGTGTTGCATATGAATTTAATTCTACATTACTTAAGTTATATTTGTCTTTTCTATGCAGCCTCCATACAAAGAGACCTTATATTTGTCAATGAAACCAATTCACTTCTATCCACCGCTTAAGAGTTCTCATATAAGAGGAGAAGGGATGGAATGGTGAGAGAAAGAGAAAGAAAAGAGAGAAAAGAAAAAAAACAAAAAGGGGGAAAAGGGAGAAATTCATAGAAAGAAAATGGCAGAAGTTAAAAAAGAGTTTTTGTAGAAAAGAATGTTAAAAATGCTAACAGTAAAAGAAATATAAGTTAAAAAAATCAATTAAAAAAACCCCAAAGGTAGATCACATCGATCTTCACTTCCTAGGAATAGATTACATTTGTCTAGCTATTTTATTACCCCAAATTATATCATTCAATAGTTAAATCACTATTATCTTAGATATTATACTTCCTAAACTTATCTCAAATTATTTTCATTATTGCTACTTCTACTACAACAACTACCACTATCTTTGTTGTTATTACTGTTACAACAATTAATTTTTATATTTCTCTACATATCTATTATGTTTTATTGTATTTAAGTTTGTTGAATTATTATCGAGTTTGTTACAAGCTTGATGCTTGAGCTTGAAGGAGAGAATTTGAGTGTTAAGATATTATGTCTGTTGTATGTAGATTTAATCCTACATTACTTAAGTTATATTTATCATCTTTATGTAGTTTCCATACATAGAAACCTTATAGTTGTAAATGAAATAAATTTATTTTCATTCATCTCTTGTGTTCTTACAAAAAAAAAGGATCAGATGAATTAAGTGGATAAATAAATAATAACATAAAGAACAAATAATTGGAAAAGGAACAAAATAACCACTAAAGAGGATCACTCCCATTTTTAGTTTTTGGAGTAGTATCATGGATAAAAACTAAATTATCCAAACAATGATTAGGATCAAATAACAAGTGAAAAATTGCAACATGAAGACCAAGGATAAAGCAAATTTCTAACTTGGACGGAAATAGTCAATTGGATAGAATGTACATATAGGTTGACAGAAAGAACTAACAATAATACTACTAGAGAATGTGCAAAAGGACATGCATACAACACAAGAATGAGTATGTTCGATAAACTTAAGAAAATATAATTACAATACAAAATTTTACAAACTGACATTAGTAAAAAATTTGCTTCATAAAAGCATTGAAGGATGGAATAGTAAATACCTTACAAAGGTAGTGCATGAGAGTCATCCTGTTATTACGTGCACGCATATCAGCAAGTTTAAGAAGGCTATCCAACCTAAATCCAACGGCAGATCCTGTATAAAATTATATAAATAAAACAGTATAAGTTATACAGGCAAAACAAACTTCAACTGCGCAACATAATGCAGTTGTGCTTTTACCATATGGATAAAATAAGATACAGCTGTCCATACTTCCTTGAAAAGGTAACAAGAAATTTTGAAGTTAATGCTTGCATCTCATCTCAAACATTTGACCATCAAAGAAGCTTCACATTGTACAAGGGAATCATATAACAAATTTGTTAAAGCTAAATAAGTTCTATGCTTTAATAAAGTGGTAATAGCCCCACATCAAAAGTTATGTATTTTCCCTACTATGTAATCAATTTTTTTAGGGGTTAAACCTTGTGAATAACATCAATCTCTCTTATCACTGCTCTACAAAGTCCTAGTGTTCATAATATTTACCTTAATGGTTGGTCTACTGGGCATATGAAAATTGACAAGAGAAATTATTGGCCTTTAAAATTATCCAATGTCTAAACTAGATTCCAAGAATACTTGTGAAAAATGAAAAAAATGACTGTTTAAGCATTTTTACCATCAACTGTCAAGTTTTTGAAAATAATTTGTTATATTCCAGCTAGAACAGTTAGCACACAGCTGGAACAATTAGCATGGTTAGGAGGGATGTTAATGTTCAATAAATACTGTAGCTGTTAAACAGTTAAACTTTTGTAACTGTTTTTGTTAATTGACAGAATGGTATAACTAAAGGAATGGTATAACTTTTGTAACTGTTTTTTTCCACCCAAAGTTGCCATACATCTTTGGTTTAGCTGATGAGCCTTATTGTGCTATCAGGTAGACCACCACTGGTGCACTTAACAACCACAAGATAGGGCGTTGGCACAGCCAAAGGCAACTGCCACCTGCAATCTGGTGGCCTATGCAGCTAAGGGATCATGACAATTTAGTATTAGAGTTGGACGATGAGAAGTTGGTACAGTGGACCATGGAAATAGAGAAGTTGCATGAGCTACTTTTGACGATGAAACAAGAGAATCACAGACTGATGCATGAGCTCATGGAGACAGTTTGGATTTCTGTAGTGGAGTCACAGAATGCACAGGGAGGATTGAGGTGTTCACCTGAGAGTGAAAATGAGGGGGCTCATTCTAAAGAAGAACAAGGACTCTCACTATGAACCGCATTGAAATTGTCATTTCTAATTTACAGAGGAGATGACAATTCAACTAGTTGGGTCACGAGGGTGGAAAGATTTTTCTGCTTTTATATCATTCCAAAGCAACAAAAGGTAAGGTATGCTAACCTTCATTTAGAAGCTAAGGCTATACAGTGGTATACTTAGTATGAAACTTAGGGTCTACTTGTGTTTGATAGAAAGTCTAAAAATAGAAATGAAAATGAAAATAAAAGGTTCAAACAGAAATGGAAATGAAAAATAAAGAATATCAAAAAAGAGGGTGTTTGTACACGTGACAGAAAGTTAAGAAAGTAAGAATAATGATTATTTTAAAAATTAGGCAAAATGTGTACTAACTGAAAGTGAAATACAAACATTCAAATAAAACTTCATATTTTCCTTTTTCTGTTTTTCTCCTTTCTTATTTTTTTCCCTTTTTTCTTATTTCTTTTCATTTCCTTTTTCTTTTACAAGTATTGTAGAATACATGATTTTCCATTGGGTTTTTGACCTTCCAAAGTCAAAATGTCAAGAATTCGTAGAATTGAAGAGCCAGAAAATCTAATATTCCTTTTCTCAAATTACATCTTATACAAACACCAAACTTTTAAGTTCTTTTTCCTTATTTTTCATTTCCAGACAATTTGTTTGGTGCGAACCCCTCACAACTGGCATGGCTTAGGGCATGATGTGGAGTGGCTAGTAGAAAAATTAACCAAACTCCATCAACGCTCTAAGGGAATTTCAAGGAAAATTTGAGAAGATCCTTAATTAGGTACCTCAATTGTCCAACAAAGATGCAACTGCCATCTTCATGAATGGATTGAAAGACAAGATCAAAGCAGAGGTCCAAGAAGAAGAACCTTCTACACTGACAATGACCATGAGAGTGGTGAAAACACAAGAAGAGAAATGGAGTGGATAAAGAAGATTCTTGGTGATAGGATCCTCAAGTATGACAAAGGGAAGTAAAAATGGAGATAATATGGAAGGGTGAGTGGGTGCAACAACTCCAACCCTTAAGATTCTATCTCTGGTTGAAACGAAGGCATAAAGAGAAAAAAATCTATGTTATAATTGCAATAAACATTGGATGAGGGGCCATAAGTGTAAAACATAGTTCTTATTTTTAGTATAGGGAGATTGGGAGGAAGAATAAGAAGAGAGCAAGGAGGATCAACCTAAGTGTTGGTATTGTTTGAGAATAGGAAAATTCACAATTTCTTGGATCCCTGATTTGTCAAGGAGTGGACGGAAGGTGTCACTTGGAAGTCCTTAAGAGCTAGAGTTGCAAGAAGCCACATACTTGAAGTTGTTGGAGAATGTTCAGGTGTTTGATTGGAATGCCAAGGAAAAACTATATGTATGGATTTTAAACTCACAGGGATTGGGCTGTATGACATGATTTTGGGTGTTCAATGGCTTGCGACATTAAGGGAGATCATATGGGATTTTAATAAGAAAATTTTCCAATTCAAGCATGAAGGCTAGACAATTATGCTATGAGACAAGTTTCAAGCTGGTTTATGAGGTGTCTACTTTGCAATATATTGGGGAACGGCTGATGGCCCACAATTGTGTTGCAATCTTTGCTCTAAAAGAAGAGCCCAAAAAACAAGCAAGTCCATCCAACATGGAATTCAAGCTTTTGCTTAGAGAATTCTCCAATGTGTTTCAAAAACTCACCAAACTACCACCTGTTTAAGCTAAAGACCATCACATTCCTCTTAAAGATAAAGCAAAACCAATTTCAATGTTGTCGTATAAGTATCCTTATTTTTGAAAAGAATAAAATTTGGGAACAATTGAACTAATGGAACAAAAGATTAAGAGAAATTTTGGGAGCATATAAAACATTGTCCATCTAAAGCTAAGAGAAGGTTTGTATGACCCCTTCTCAGAAAACTCGACCTGAATGACCATTGACAATAGTCGCATTACATTTATCAATAATAGAGGATAGACAATCAAATAAGGTAGATGTCCCTAAGACGTAAGAGGAGACTTCATAATTTATAGTCTAGGTAGCATCAAAGACACTACCTAGATCTAAAGAGGAAGCATGAGCATGCATGGCTATGGTATCTATGCCACGTGATTGAAGGAGATGATCATAATCAACCTGTGGACTGGTCACTATAGGTCCATAAGGAGTAGCCATAGATTGCTGCTGTGAGGCTTCAATGCTGATATTGGCCAAATGGAGGCTTACCAAATTTGTCCCAACACTTCTTTGAACACATATCACCCACAATGTTGACATCAAGTGTTCTACCATCCTCCATGCCTTGCACCAAAACGACCACATCCATGAGAAAATGAAGCTGCCAAGGTAAACTTATCAACAACAGATGAGGAGGAACAAATGGGAAGTTACATGGCTTTGGCAAAGGTATCCTCTTAATCCAG
The DNA here is from genome assembly GCA_024699675.1 of Amphibolis antarctica. NCBI lineage: Eukaryota > Viridiplantae > Streptophyta > Magnoliopsida > Alismatales > Cymodoceaceae > Amphibolis > Amphibolis antarctica. The sequence goes on from JAMKPZ010002500.1 coordinate 13,925, forward strand.
TGTCCTGTTAACACCTAAAATGTGTCCATGAAGGTGATTAGCAATTTCTGAATTCAAAGTAAGATAGGCCATTATAACTAGCTTTTTCCAATATTGACAAAACTTAAAGATATCTATCATGAGAGGTTGGTAAATTTTAAGTTCATATATCAACCCACATAGTATGCCAAAATGATCTTGACAAGTTTGGTCACCTTGCATTAGATTAAAAATTATCTCATACACTTGAAAAGTCTTTGAGATATTTTTCTTATAACTGCAAGTCTAGTGAGGGGTTTCTTAAATCCTTTTAGCTAGACGCATCATTGTAACTCTCCAAGCAATTGTAGACGTCATACTCAATAACACCTAACAAATGATTATGACATCATCCACATACCAATTTTGGTAAGTGGGATCCTTGACATCTAGAGGGTCAGCAAAAAGATGGCGAGTGATCACAATTATCTTCAAACTTTGGGCCCATAAGAAATAGTTGGAGCCATTAAGCTTCTTAGACACATTGGGGAAGCTTTTGATGAGATCTCGGCTAGCCATCAATGTAAGGATATTGTAAAGTGCTGGAAAACTTTGTAACAACAGCTATTTGAGGAAAATTTGACTAAAAAACACTAATAAAGTCTTCCAGGAGATACAATGCACTTGACAAAAGCTTGAAACAATGTGGACAAATCCACACAATTGGAACCACTTGAATGGCCAGTTAACACATGGTAATCAACATTAGCAACCATCCATGACATTGATCACACATGAGGGAAGGGGGGAAACATGGGATCTCATCAACATCACATGAGATCAAATGCCCCTCAGCTGAAGGAGGCACTAGACGAGCACATAGAGCACCAACACGCAATAGGGCAGAGTTGAAGAATTGGTGCCTAGTACATAGAGTCGAAGGCATACACTGTGGGAAGGTGGAAACCAGAAAAATGACAATGGCATAGGCGTGTGTGGGAGCCAATGGATGGGAGGGAGGGTAGCAACAACTACTGGAGATTTAAGGTTTCTCCTAAACTCTGATATGTTGATTAGGGTGGAAATATGAGATTTCATCAAGGCTAAAACACAATGTTACAAACTAAGGTTGTATATACAACCCTTTACATAACATTATTCCAAAAATACCCCTATAACATAGCATCGATTACTAACAAGGTGGAACAGGAAGGCTGAATGGTAGGGGCATGACAAGAGATGTCATGGTTAGGGCTCCTAATTGGCACTTCTCCCCTGGTTGTTGGTGGTAGTTTTAAAGTTCATAGTGCTTTGATACCAAGTGAGAATGAAATGGAAAAATGTAATTAGTCACTAAAGATTACACGTATATATGGTTTATTGGACACCCAAGACAAATAGGTATTCAATAACACAAATATGGCCTATAAGAACACAAGAATAATAATAATTCAAGATACAACTTTAACAATTATGATATTTCTTACTTCTTATTATTAACATGATTCATTATTTAAATAATGTTTTAATTGTTTAATACTCACTTATTTTCCTTAACTATTTATTTATATTTTTCATTTTTGTGACCTATGATATCAAACACACGTACAAGATATATTCATCTAAACTATTTCTTAATTACATATGATTGAATTAAATTGTTTTCTCTGACTATTTTTTTTAATTATGGTGGTTTTTAATATGTATATGCATTTATATCTATTTATTTTTGTATTTATATCTTTTTTCAAAAAATACCCATTTAAACTCCTGCTAAAAAATTAAAACATGGAGCAGGAAGCAAAAATTAAAAATACAACATATTTTTTTATTTAGTCATCAACATATTTAATGTCCAAACAAAACATTGATTACAAGGAGACAAATCTATAACCAATAACTAAACTTGTTTTATACAGTTTTCTCACAGAAAGCAGCGAAGAAAAGCATGGAGCAGGAAGCACTTGAACCATGTAAATACTTGAATTCCTTTTCTCTCTGTCCTTGTTTGCATCTGTTTGTTCTCTAACAAAGGAACATGCTAAAGTGCATTGGCAACTTCTTCATAATGTTAGACTCACATTCTTCAAGAGAATGCTTGAATTTTTTCCTTTGTTTAGAATTTAGATGTTAATACTTAATACATACAGGATACTGGTGTCAGAATGCTTCATGAGTACATGCTAGAGAGATGTTCATAAATTGAATGCAAACCTCTGTGAAATTCATAAAAGATGAATTCATCAACCCAAAATCAACCATGATGGAATAATTTTTAATATAAATCTTTCCATAAAAAGAAAAACAAAAGGGCATGCTGCTGATTTATGAAAGTAATGAAATCCAAGTCAAATTATTCAATAAACCAGAAAAGTCTATGCCAAAGTGTAAGTATCCCAGTCTAATTAATGATCGTACATTTTTGTTGACTAAGGAATTATTTCTAATTTTTATTTGAATTGTAAATAAAATAAATACAACTAAAAGATAAACAAAATTTATATTTACACATAATTGCTGGCAACACAAATTTCATTGCACTGTTGCACATCCATAAATGTCCTAGGCCCTGATAATGTGCAACAGTGCAATGACTAACAACATGCTAGAAGAAAGAAAATCAAACATTACAAATTAAACTTCTCTTGCTTTTTCTTTCATTATTAGTGAATTTGAAACAGCCATGTAATAAAAAAAAATTTTGGCATTTGGTACTTATTAACCATCCTATTCTAAAGCAGTTCAAGCCATAAGAAATAACGAAATGGTGAAGTATACCCTTCATACAAGATACATACAAAACTGTCATAATTGAGAGTTTTTTATCCTTTTAAGGATTGCTACCAAATTCGTTCTGCACAGTTTGAAATATGCAACTTACCTCTAGAAGTCCCCTGGTTCAATGCATTTCCAAGTGAAAGAATCGCCTGCATGATTCTTTTCAATTTGATAGAATTTCTGATCTGTTAAGAAAGAAAAATGGATCATATTTTTTCACTTCTAAAACAGAAAATTCAAAATCAATGGTTAATCACCTCTTCAGCAGCAGAGTTTAAAATGCATAAGTTTTTGCTAAGGTCATCAACCTGAAAATTTAAAATTGTACAGGTCATTTCAGTTGTCAAAGTTGATGAATGTAATGTAGTGAGTGAGCAGGGCCATAAAAACAGAATCTTCCCACCTGAGAGCGAAAATGAATCTTGAAAGAGAACACTCGTAGCTTGGATTCCATCCGAGGTACTTTCATTACCTCTAGGAAAAACTACAACACAACAACAAATATCAATGATTCAATCCTACCATGAGAGGTTGACAACAAAGAATCATATCTCACTGTAATAGAAAGTGGGTTCTATCTTTAGTTGGGTGACTGCTAGGGGAGTTATAAATTATAATGACCATTATCAATCTTGTAATTCACTTTTCTTCATGTAATCCACTCCAACAATGTAAATATGATTGATTTGCATGGATTGGAACATCTTGGACCATGTGGGTCTAGTACTCAGTATGGATTGGGATTACTCATGCTCTTCCACCCAACACAATGACAACAATCACTCAATCATAATGTAAACAAGAAATCTTCCTTCAATTTCTATGATCCTAGTTCATCTCCCATCAAGGCAATATCATAGAAAAATCAAACCACTTTATCAAATAAGAGATGAGACACTATAACAACCCAAAGGCTCGTCTAAATGAACAGTAGAAACATCAAAGATGCTTCTTGGAAAGAATACTTTGCTTTCTAAGCTCAACACCCTAAGGAAAAAAGCTAGCTCATGGAGAATGGAAAGATAGGAAGTGAGCTGCAGCTAATAGTTAGGTGATTGTTTGGACAATGGTCATTATAAATCATGTAATTCACTTGTTTTCTTGTCATCCATTCCAACAATATAAATAAGACTGATCTACATGGATCAAATCATCTTGTTCTAGGTGTGAGTTTACCAATCTCTTTGAATTGAGATCAATCATGCTCTTCCACTCAACACAACCACCACTCAATCTCAACATACAAGAGAGACCACATCTTACATTGGTTCTTGTGGTCAAGGTTTGTCTCCCAGCATTCTTTTTATTTCCACTCAGCACTTAGTTCTCCTTTGGATTATCTAATATCAAATCATTCTTCACTATAGCCACAACAGTTTTCAAACTCTCTTTGCAACTTTTAGTTTCACTTAATTTATTAATTCTGTTGTCCTTGTAGATGCATTTATAGGACATCTTTGGACATTATTATACAAACTAAGACAATTGTCTGATTCTATTTCTCAATTGGTGCAGACCCCTCCCTAACTTAAATGAACCCATGTCTTAGTTTATCTCCTAAAATATTACCGTTCATTGAATAACATTCTCAATCTCTAGGAAAACTAAGAATGAGTAAAATACAATGAACAGCTCAGTGATCTAGGAAGAATTGTGATCAAATAAAACATAATGATACCATTGTTATATCAAGACTTAGAAATACTTGACTTTTTTAATTTTCAACTTGTAAGGTAGTTTCCACTTACCATATAAACAAAAAGAAAATATCCCAACCTATGTTCTTCAATATTTGTAACATTTTTTTCATCATCTTGACCTTCCAATAATAGAGAAAAGAAAGCAGTGAAGAAAAGCACAACCTATATGTACCTGTTCACATTTTCCTAGGCTTTCTTTATCACCTTTGAAACCCTAATAAATAAATGGATGATTTATTGTTAGATGGAAAATATACAAATGTAGGAAATGAGAATTTGGCAGATATGTGCTTCAGTGAAAAACAAACTACTAATCATCACTCAGTGCTGAAGGTGATTAAAGAACATATCCCAACCCTAAGTAGCTCCATTTCCTCCTTTGTTGGACAGGACTTTATAAGATTATCAACTTGATCTGCGTCCAGTATAGAATCATCCAAGGAAAGAACTGAACTCTGTCCATAACAGTAAGAATCATAATCAATAATAGACATCAAGACAGTAGTTCTACCAAAGAAACAGCACAAGAACAAACAGTCCAAATACCATCAAATCAGGTAAAGGCATTTCTATCTTTTTAAGCATGATTCCAATATTATTTGCACGCCTTATATCAATCTGCAATAAGCAGTACACAATTCAAAATTAAAACCATCAGTGTTGTTACTTGGTGGATGGCACAGAAATATACTCCAAGCGACAATATATTCTAATATTAACTTTTCATTGAGAGACAAATCTAGGAATAGTATTTACCAGATTAACTTTGTCAGTTTTCTGAGAAAGTGAGGCTCGTCTGCCTGACTTTTCACCAGAACCGCTACCATCTTTACTTGGTACTGTTGCTGAGAAAAGATTCTCTAGCTCAGACAAATCAAACTCAGGAGCTCTGGCCAAAAAACAAAACGATACTAAAAACTGAAAGAACATAATAGATATAAATTATGAAAAAGACATGTCAATTCAGATGAAATTTGTTTACTTCTTTTGTGGCTCAGCCCATAAGCTTCCCTGCATTGCTCTTGTCACTTTAACCCAATGCAAGGGCTTTAATGAAGTCCTTTTAGCAGTTTGTTGTGAAGAAAATGAATTCCTTGGTGGGCCCTTTCCTTTGATATTTGGAGGAGGTGGAGGTGGTACTGAAGATGCATTACCAGGTTGGGTGGGTCCAGAACGTAATGGTGGGGGGGGAGGGGGAGGATGTTTGGATTTACCATCTGACTTCTTTGTATGTGCAGAGAGGTGGCCAGTGGCCGAAGAGGTCAGAGGTGGTGGGGGTGGAGCTGGTGCTGAAGATGTTTTAGAAAGCTGGTTAGATCCAGAACACAAGGGAGGAGGAGGAGGAGGAGGAGGAGGATTTGAAATCACCTTGGTGGCCATGCTGTTTGAGACTATTGGAGCACGTGATTTTAGAAAATGGGAGTCATGGGGTGCTTGTGCTGTGGAACAAGGAGGGGAAGGGGGAGGGGGAGGGGGAGGGGGAGGGGTAAGCGAAGGAGGATGGTGAGTAAGAGAAGATGAAACTGTATAATTGCTAGCAGTTGGAGACATTGCGCAAAACTTGGGTAGGCAGGAAGCTGAAGCATTAGATATTTTAGAATCTGATAGATTCTTAGATGCTGATATAGCTGATGGTAAACATGAAACTCTTGACAGCTCACCAACAGATCCCATTTTTCCAACATCTACAGCTGAAACCGATAGTGGGAAAGATTTTTGTGAACAAGTTCTGTCTAGATTTCCACTTGGCATAGAATTAGATCCCTTGTTCTTTGATTGTTTAAGTGTTTCGATTTCACCTTGAGATGAAACTTGCAGACCTTTCTGTGGAATAGAACTTTGCTTAGCTCCCTTTGCAACAGGATTTTCTTTAGCTGACAGAAAATACAGTTGCTTCATGGTAGATGGAGAAAAGATTTCTGCATTAGTCTTAGGCAAAGCAACTTTCTCATTTACTGCACATGTGTTAGAACTAGAATCCTGTGTTAGATCATTGAATTCTGGCTTTTGTTTAGAAGCTTTGTCCAAAATCTCCTGCGAAGAATTTGAGGTCGTCATTTGTTTGACTGCTTGATGAATGGCATCCTCCTTTGTTTCTAGCCAAACAACATTGCTAAATATTTCATGTGCTTTGGAAAAGGCTTCTGCTGATAGCCCTTCTTTGTCCTCATAAACATCCAGGTCCGCCGTTACCAAAGAAGAAGTGTTAGCATCCATTTCAGAAAGAAGAATCTACAGGAAAAAACATTGAAATTTCAAGCAGTTTTACATCAAAAGAAAATATTAAAACACTAAATTTATTAGGTAGCTGGGAATTTTATACCTCTGCTCTGAATTCATTTGAAAAGTTGTCCCTTGCATTCCAAATAATATCAATCTCATCATTGTTAAGAATCAAGATGTTCGACCAAATAAATGCTGTATTGAACATTAATCTGAACATCATCTGTTCACGCTCTAAATCATCACCCACATTGATGCACTCAAGGACAACATCTCCTTGGACATGGCAATGAATGTCAATTTTAATCAATTCACAATCAGCCTGCAAGAGAAGATGGGGTTGGACAAAGTTATGTCAACTGCAAAAAAGGTGACCCATATCAATGAAAAAAACTAAAAACTAAAGAAAAAATTTGTCCATAATAACATTTAAGAGAAAAGAAGGCACAATTTCGGCAATTTACCTTCACTTTGTCAACCATTTGTTAGCATCTACTTGAATGAAAATCTATTCCTTAGGATATGCTGTTACTATATTTGCTAATATCACTAAATATTTTAGATAATTGCCACTCATCTGAAGAAAGGGTTAAAACTCAACGCTTTATTTCCAAACAAAACTGCCCTTAGCATTGAAGTAATTGCATCTCTCTTTTCTCTCTCATTTGTTTCCAGTGAATCATATTAATATGTAATGATTCATCAGTGGAATTGTAACCAAAGCCACAAACAACAACCCAATTACAGGTCCATTTTGGAATCACTCCATTCCCACATGTGTTCCACCCTTTATGATCCAATTCAATACCATGTAACACGTACAATCTACTCAACATTCTGAAAATGCTTGGATGATAAACACTGAATGTTCTGAACTATTAGAACTTCAATCTACCAAACAAATTCTGACATCACCAGCACTCTGTTGCTCAAGTAGCAAACCAAAAAAAATCCTCTTAAATGAAGAGGGCCCATTTTTGCACCACTTGTCCAGTCCTGACTGATTCCACCGTATAGGCCAATGATTAACAATAACTCCCCCTGAAACACAACTTTTGAATTTCATCGTACTGTGCTCTTCAAAGAACAATTATCAAAATATCAAAAGGTGCTAAGTTGCTAAGCAGATAGATGTATTGGTAGAAAAAGAAAGAAATACTGAGTTAATAGAAGCTACATATTGCAACTCTTTTTTTCTTCCTACCAAATTCCCTGAGAAGAGACAAAAAGTAAAATTGTCACAACAAAAAGAAAGAAATGTAGATACAACCTCTTTGTAAAATCGGACGGTGTTGCTCTTCTTGGGTACTGAATAGAGAACTTTAGGGGTCTTGTCACTAGCAACAAAGGGATCTTGTCCATATATCCTGAATATGGGCCTACACCCACGCTCCCCGCTAAAGTTCGGAAGACTCCGAAGAATTACACAATCTAGAGTAAGTGCCCTATCAATTGGAGGCCACTCCGACCCTACATTCCTCCTTGATACATACTGCAGATACCTCAGCTGTGAAGGTAACGGGTTCAGCGGGGACAACAGCTGCAGGAGCTCGGTAGGTGCTTGTTTGTAAATCATGTCCAAGGTCTTCTGCTCATTTGTGAACATCTTCATATGGATCAGAAGAGACGCTAACATAAAAGCCAGCACCGGCCAACCTCCACGTTCACAGTGCATCAACAAAACGTTCTTCTGGCTAAGAGAGAGCCAGCTCTCGCTCGATCTCAGGACATGATGTATCATGTCCATTGTGAGCAAGGGGCAGCCTTCATATTGCCGAGGGTAGTCCATCACGATTATGTCGTATTCCGAGAGTATGTTGAACAACTGGCTCGGCTTATCTCCTTCCCTAAAGTTGAAAACCATGTAGGAGGCGTCCGGAAGATACTCCTGGAGTTGCGCAACGACGCCTCCAACATAAACTCTGTACTCCTCTTCTTCCAACACATCCGTAGTGAAACACGAATTGAACACTGCACGAATGGGAAGAGGAAAAAGAAAAATCACTGTTTCCACTTGCTTCATAGAAAAAGCAAACATCATCAGATCACAACATCCCAACCATAATAGTCGAAAACAAAACTCATTCGCATATGCACCAACGGAACCAAAGCCAAAATCCAATAATCACATCAAATTAATTGCCTTAACTAACTTCCCATATCACCTTGCCTATTCCATACACGTAAACCGAAAGGGTTGGTAGGAGGAGGAGGAGGAGGATCGAATCCGATTTGGACGAGTAACAAAAAGGTCGGAGATCATGGAGGCCTACCAAAAACGCCCTCGGATATCTCGAGGAGCCCCTCCGGCGGCTTCCGGTAGAAGAACTTCCGGAACAGGGCCATCTTCTCGCACAAGCAAGATCGGTCTGCGCTCAACCGGACTTCGTCTTCTCCACTTGCGAGCTTTCACGGTCAATCAGCAATCTGATCATTGCTGAACGAGCACCGCCCTTCCACTCCTGCTCCTCGTCATCTGTGACGACAATTCTAAGGTAGCAATCTCCGTCGATCAGCCGACTTCTTGGCTGGTCTACGGCATCAGGTGGTTCGATCTTGTACGTGACCGACCTGCGAGAGGGTGAACGGCGAGAATGGATTGAACGCTCCGTGGTACTTTCCGGGAAAGTTATCGTTGCAATCATCAATCGTAGGTCGTTTTCTAGTATTGTCCATCGTCGTTTATCTTTACTGCAAATTTAACCATTTTTTGCTTTTATTTAAGGGTTTCATTGTATTTGATGAAAATGTTATGATTTCATTATATTTTTGAGATATTTTCACAGTTACAGGAGATCTTGATTTTCTAAGCTAAAATTGTTGTTGATCATTTTGTTAAAAATTCAAAGAATACCTCAAAGATAATTATTAAGATTTTGAAAGTATGCAGACGTTAAGACAGACTTTTAAATTTAAAGTAGGGCATACACACAAGATAAAAAGATTTTAAAATATTAGATAAGGAAATAAAACGAATGGATGAGGTATTTATAATATTTTCAATTTCTCATTTTCCCCTCAAGTCTCTGTTCAAAACTGGTAGCTTTAAATTCACAATTGTCGAAGAAATGAATTAATAACACACAGCAGCAGCAATGGAAAATAGTAAAATTAATTAGAAGCTTAGACAATAACTAGACGAATAATGAGCTTGCAGGCAATATGTTATAATAAACCACCTAAAGAATATATCGTAAGAAAAATGAAATTTTATTATTATATAGAAAGTCTATTTGTAAAACTGTAAAATAAAAATTTAGAAAAAAAAAGGAAAATTAGAAAATAAAAAAAATGTTAAGTTTATATAAGTTATCGAAATTTCAGAAAATTAATTTAAACAAAATCTATAAATATTTTATATTTTAATATTTTAAATATAATTTCATATTTTTAATATAACAATAAATTCAAAAATAATCGAGGGAAGTTGGATAAGATGATATTATTGTGATGAAATTTTTACTAATTATAAGAATTTTTTTAATTTAATAAGTAAGAAATGTCCAAAAAGAATTATAGTTATAACAAAAAATTTAAATTTTTTTTTACATTTTTCAGTGAGCATAAACATTAAAAAATCTATTTTTTAAAAAAAATAATTTCTTTTTCAATATTTCTTAAAAACACAAAGATCAACGTGAAAAAAACATATTAATCGAGATTAAATCTTAATCATTCAATATTGATGTTTGATTATTGAAAAAATATAATTTGCAATACGTTAAAATAAAAATAAAGATTCTGTATTTTCAAGTTTTGGACGCAAATGCGCGTTTTATTTATAGAAATGAGTTTGAACTAAAATCATACGAAAGAATATTTAATTAAAAGTAAAGTCAACGTATAAAATTTTTAAAATTATTGTAGAATTTATACATGTAATTTTTATCAAGAGTTGAAAATAATTTACGAGAGAGATTGATGATAATCCAAAGTCACGTTTATTTATACGTTGTCTTATATATATATATTTTTCATTATACACAGTAATACTACACTATCATTTACTAAATAATTTTTATATCATTTACTATTCATTAGATACGATAACTCTTAAAATAAATATTATCATCATAATTATCAAAAAATACTATCACATTAGTATAACAATACTATTTATTATTTTATTACATATTTTATTTATTATTCGTTACAATTCTTAAAAAACACTTTCATTATTTTTCTACAATAAATTATATAATTTTTAGAAAATCATGAGCTCACTTCACTAATAAACAACTCCTAATAAGTATATTTGGTAATAAAAAATTTTAATTTATTATAAAATTTTATATATTATTGTTATTTTATAAATTTTTATTTAATAATTTATTATATGATTTTAATGTCATTTATAATTATCCTTAACTTTAATTTTTCGTAATTATTAAAATTAAACATCTCCTTACACAATACACATCCACGGGTCGGAAGAGAAAGGGGTGCCATCCAACCAGCACAGCCCACTGCGCCCACCGAGTCTGGCGATCCGTCGACGCCTTCGACCCTTCCCCGCAGCCAAAACCCTTCGCCGCGGCAGGAGGAGACCCTTGCTCTTCCACCTTGCCGGCGTCGCCATCACACACATATCCATCGTCGGCAAATGACCGGAGTCCTCCGCTCCCCCACCGCCACCGCCACCGCCAAGTACCCCTTCCGTTCCATCGCCTTCCTCCCAAGACCGGTCAGCTCCGAGGGAAAGGGCTCTGAGAGAACCGGAGAGGAAGGAACGGAAGCGGAAGAAGTCAGAAAGGTCGGCCTTTTGCTCCAGAAAGGGCAGTTCCGCTCCGCCACCAACTTCGCCAAAGGCCTCGTTTCATCGAGAAGGTTCCTTCTTGATTACCCCTGCCAGCTCTACCGCTCGCTCTCCCTCTCCTTCCCTCTCACGTTTCCTGAGGCCGGCGACGCGGTGGTTCTCGCTTGCTGCGAGCTCAATCTGCTTGATGATGCCGCAAATGTGTTCTCTCTCGCCGTGTCGAGGAACTTGCGGCACCACCTGCCGTCGCTGTCTTTGTGCCGGAGGCTTCTCGATTGCTTGGTGGACAATGGGAAGTACCATAAGGCGCTTTCTGTCTTCTCGGAGATATCGGAGAACCACGGGTGCTATTTGGATAGGTACGCATATAATAAAGCCATCCAGTCTGCTGTGAAGCTTGGGTTTTTGGATAGGGGATTGAAGTTGAAGGATCAGATGGAGCTTGGGCACCGAATGGTGCCCGAAGCTTTCGCTTACAATGTCTTGATTGCGGGGTGCTGGAAGAAGGGCAGAGCGGGGGATGCAAGGAACTTGTTTGATGAAATGGTAAGCAGGGGCGTCGTGCCTACCCATGTAACATATAACACAATGGTTGATGGATATGTTAAGGCAGGGGATTTGGAGAAGGCACAAGGGTTCTTGGAGATGATGAGGGGTTGTGGGTTGAAGCCAAATCTTGTCACTTATAATTCAGTGATTTCCGGACTATGTCATGCTTTTCGTGTCGACGAGGCAAGGAAGGTGTTGGGAATCATTAAAGACAGTGGACTTATTCCTGATGGGTTCACTTACAGCATTTTGTTTGATGGGTATTATAGATGCCACAGGTCAGATGATGCACTTGCACTCTTTGAAGAATCTTTCCAGAAAGGAGTTAGGATTGGAGAGTATACGTGTAGTGTCCTGCTGAAAGGGCTTTGTAAGGAAGGGAAAGTGTTCAAGGCAGAGCAAGTGTTGCAAAAGCTTGAGGATGAGGGCTTGACACCAAACGATGTAATTTACAATACAATGATCGATGGTTACTCTCGTCAAGGGAATCTAAAAAGGGCTTTATCCATTTTAAGCTGCATGGAAGCTCATGGTCTGAAACCAAGCTTCTGGACTTACAATTCAATGTTAAATGGCCTGTGTAGGGTGCAGAAAATGGATGAGGCAGAGGAACTGGTGCACAAGATGATGGATAATGGTGTAGCCCCAAATATGGAGACCTACAACACTCTTGTTAATGGGTATGCAAGGTGTCGGAAGTTTGAAAAGTGTTACATGATCATCAAGGAGATGCAGGAGAACACAAATATGAGACCAGATGTTATTACATACGGTGCCATCATGAATGGTTTGTGCAAGATTGGAGAGCTTCTCAAAGCAAAGCAACTCTTAGGTACCATGGTAGATATGAATTTAAATCCTAATGCATGCATCTATAACATTCTCATCGATGGCCATTGTAAGTTAGCACAGTTTAAAGATGCCTTCCTATTGCTGGAGGAAATGAAAGGCAAAGGTATTTCTCCAAATCTCATCACATACAATTCTTTTATAGATGGTTTCTGCAGAAATTCAAGGCTCATTGAAGCAGAAGAGATGCTTGTTAGGTTGAAAGATGAGGGTCTACGTCCAGATGTAATTACATACAATTCTCTTATATATGGTTACCAACTCAAAGGTGACATACAGAAAGCTTTGGACCTCTACCAAGAAATACAGAAAGTGGGCCTCAAACCAACTCGCATAACATATGATGCATTACTGAAAGTGCTAAATCAGGAAGATGCAATGCAGAAGGTGGAAAAATTGCATGATGAAATGCAGGAGCAAAACATTGTTCTTGACAGGCTTTTATGTAGTGCTTTAATACATAGGTTTGCTCTACTTGGTGATATTCAAAAAGCTGATGGTTTACTTCAGAAAATGTTAGAGAATGGAATATCACCTGACAAAGCAACATTTAACATTTTGATGACAAGTATGAGTAGAGAGGAAAGACTGCGAGGAGTATTGTGATAACATATCATATTCTGGAATTGGGATATCAAGGAATGGGAAAGGAATTTGCACAAGAAAGCCAAAATTGTGTTAACCTCAGCAGAAGACATTCCAGACAGAGAAATTATCTTTTGGAAAGGAATTTCACGAAGCCTGAGTGTATCAAAGAAATTAGAAAATTCTAGAACAACGGTAACTTGCAAGGAGCATGGCATAAAACGGATATCAGAATTTGGAAGTAGTACAGAGTGCTTGGCATAAACTGACATGGTATTATGCTAGACACTAGGGCCAAGAAAAAGCAATTAGGAGGCCAAATGGCCTCATAAAAAGGTGACATTCTTAGCTTTTTTCACAATTATCTAAATTTAAATTGTGTAAACATTATATTGTACGATACTATACAATTCCTTGGATAAATGCTTCTGTTATTTATGCAGGAGCCAGGAATCCTACCACCTGCTGTAAGATATAGATGTACTTACCATATTCGTCTTCCTTGGAATAGTAAATGAAATAAAACATTTCGTAGAATGGAATGGAGACTCTTGAAATTGTGAAGAATCAAACTGGAAACAGTTGCATAAGAAGCAGAAGTGGGTAAGCTTTTATGAATGTGCATAGTGTGCATATCAATAATGGAAAAAAGTGGTAACAATTTTATGTGTATGACACAAGTTATCTTATAACGAGAACAGAGGATCGAATTCCCATGGTTCGATCATTCTAGCTGTAGCATTCATTCTAAAGTCAATCCAGAATGTGGAATTTGTAAGCAGAGTCTGGGAAAGTATTGCCCTTGTTCCGGAATATTGCATATGACAATGCTTTGGTGCATGACCGATTTCATCATATCATGAAGAGCTGTCCTTGGTTTTGGATAATCATTTAGAGCAGGTGGTGATTTTTATCTGGGTTGTTTTCCATTGAGAACTATTCTGTCTTCTATGTGTTTTCCTGTGTTACTTTGAATGGTTTCTAAATGGAGAGATCGTTACTTTCCTGTGATGATTATTTGGTTTTACTTTGCTAGTTCTAGCTGTGCACATAAAAACCTTCTCATTCACTTGATCAATGTTGTTTTCTTTTTTACAGGAGGTTTTCTCTTCATCTACATCTTCCATTTTGTCATTTTGTGTGTTGGATATTTGATATTGTTTTGGTGGTGAAATATTGTATAAAATAATGTGAATTCTTTTGATAGTGTTTATATTTATTCTTGTAGATTTGAAGATCAAATAAAAGTTGTTTAGGTTTATAATTTGTCATAATTCTTTAAGTTTTTAAGAATTTAAATTTAGATTAGTGACTGCTGTGAAAGATTATGATAGTGAATGAAATAAACTAGCTTTTCGGCCCAATATATAGATAGATCAAGGTAAATGCAAGTTGCATCAACAGTTAGACATCCGTGCAAGATGGTAAAAATGTAAATAAGGCATTGGACGTCTGAAATGAATGTATGCTGGTGGAGATTTTTGGACGATAGCTTCTTGGGATGTTCGGTCATATGTTTGGTCATCGTCACATAATGATGTTTTCCATTTGAATTTTAGATCTTTAGTTTATAAATAAGTCTTGGTGGAGATATTTTAGAATTACTTGTAGAACTTATGTAGATGGAAATTGATGAATTTCTTGACAGAATTTTATGTACTAATGCATTTTTACTCTTACACATTCTCTTGTATTCTTCCGTTATAAGGTGTGTTTATCAATCTTACTTTCTTACTTTAAAAGTGGATAAAAAATAATTTTTAGGTAAATGATTTTAAAAAGAGAGAAAGGAAAAGAATGATTTTAATAATAGAAGGAATTGATTGATAAATATAAATATCATTATTAAAATAAGAATATTTTTAAAAATTAAAAGTAAAAAGAAGTAAATGATACTCATGACATCGAAATTTTTACTCTAACTACTTACATTGATTCTATTTGTCTAAGTGTTTTGATAAGTTAGGTTAAATTTCATGTTTTTTTTAAATTACATGATTTACAATAAAAATGTAATGATAGTATTATTTTAAAAGTTGTAATAAATAATGAATAAAATAAATACAAGGATAATATATAATATTTATTATAATAATATGATATAATATTTTTTCAAAAATTACGATGAATAATGAATAAAATATGTAATAGAATAATAAATATATTTATTATATTAACGTGATAATAATATTTTTTAAATTATTATTTTTTAAGATTTATCATATCTAATAAATAATAAAAAATATAAAATTATTTAATAAATAATACTATAAAATATTATAATATATAATAAAAAATATATAATAAACATTGAAACAAACAAAATCATTAACCTTAACGGTTTTTTATTTATTTGTTTTCACGGTCCACGTGCCTGGCCAATGGACTATTAAAATAAAAAAAGCCACAGTCCGCCTGCCTGGATCTTGCAACTTCTCGCTTCTCGGTGTCGGCGCGACACCGGGCGGCCTTCCCGATGTACAGTACAACATTAATCAATATTTTTAAAAAAAATCCCCAAGTAATTAATAACTCATTTATAGATCTTGAATGTCTACAGCTACCCCCTGTTTTATTTATTTTAGACTTATTTATTGCAAAGTTAGCTTTACGAAGTTAAAGATGAGGAAAAAAATATAATTAATTTTTATAATAAAAAATGTAATAAAAATTTATATATAAATTTATATAATAATAATAATATAGAAAAAATTATATAAATTTTACTGTAAATAAAATTAAAAAAACGAAATAACACACTGTTTACAAAAAACAAAAAAAACTCCTTCCCATCAATCCTCTTCTTCCCTCTTATCATCTCCTCCTGTTCTTTATAGCTAAAAGTATGTTTAAAATGAATTTATTTTAATTTCTTATATATTAGTATTATTATAGAAATTTTAATATATTAATTATTATTTAATTTAAATTTATTTATTTTACTATTTTTATCATTAATTTTATCTTTGAAATTGATTGAAACCTAAGAATATTTTTATTTTAAAGGTAAAATTAAAGTCTCTTATAAGACATCTTCAGTCAAATTCTTAGAGTTAAATAAAATTAAAATTGAAGTTAATTTTATGAATAAAGTTAAAATTATATAATAATTAAAATAATAAAAATTTATACATTAAAATTTATGTAATGATTTTTATGATTTTTTAAGAGCTATTTGAAATCAAACTAAAACAAGACGTTTTAAAAAAAATATACCATTTACAATAATAATAATTTTTATATAAAATATTAAAAATATTTAATAAATATATCATATATAATATATTACAATAATACATAATAATTACCGTACAATCTTGAATTTTTAAACAAGCGAAACCTGAGGCGCTTCCCCCACCACCAAGCTTCCGCTTCTACAATGTGATCCGCGCTACTTCTCGCTACCGATGGCAACGAAGTGCGACCACACCACCACCGGATGCGAGTTCTCCGGCGGAGTCGACGAGGGCGGGTTCCGCCTGTGGACGGCGTTCTCGGACGGCGCATTGCGCCGGAGGATCGTCGACGTCCTCGTCTGCGGCGCGTCTGCGCAGAGAAGGAAGCAAGGTCTCGACAGATTCGAGGACGATGAAACAACGCCTTCCCCTTCTCCTCCTCCTCCTCTTGCTCCGACGATGGAATCCAAGAGGCGGAGCCAGGGGAATCGGCTGGTGGAGTTGTTCAGGAGGGAAGAGGCGGTGGTCTCCGAGCAGAGGGAGGCGGAGATAAGGAGGAAGGAAGAAGAGTTAGACGATCTCCAAGCTATGGTGAAGGTATTACAACGTTGCTTCGAGGACAACGACTGTGATGAGCGGAAGAGGCAGGCGGCGATGGACATAAGAATGCGGGCGAAGGACGACGCCAGAGCGAGGGAGACGCTGGCAATCCTTGGTGCCATTCCGCCCCTGGTCGCTGCTCTCGAATCCTCCGATGTTGATCTCCTTATCTCCTCCCTCTACGCTCTCCTCAACGTCTCCATTGGCAACGACATGTACTCGATCTCCAACATTTCTGCTCTTCGCTTGGTGTTCTTTCCATTTTGGTCTCTGATAACCTTTTCCTCATCTCCTCCGCTCGGATTTTTGCAGGAACAAATCGGCAATAGTGAAGGCCGGTGCGATCTGCCAGATGCAGAAGCTCGTCACGACCTGCGACAGCAATCCAAATCCGTCTCTGTCGGAAGCGATCGTGGCGAACTTCTTGGGCCTCAGCGCCCTGGACGCGAACAAGCACCTCATCGGCTCCTCCCTTGGCATCATCCCCTTCCTCCTCGCCAACTTCAGGAGTTCCACTTCCTCTCCCCAGACGAAGCAGGATTCCCTCCGTGCACTGTTCAACCTCTCCCTCACTCCCTCCAACACCCCCCACTTCCTCTCCTCCGGGGTTGTCCCGACCTTCCTCGCTTCCATCGGCGATATGGACGTCTCCGACCGTGTCCTCGCCGTCCTCTCCAACCTCGTCTCCACACCCGAGGGTCACAGTGCAGTGGCAAGCGCCCCTGACGTCTTCCCGATCCTCGTCGACGTGCTCAACTGGTCCGATTCGCCTTCCTGCCAGGAGAGCGCGTCGTATGTTCTGATGGTGTTGGCTTACAAGTCCTTCAGCCACCGGGCGGCAATGGTGGAGAGCGGAGTCGTTTCGGCGTTGCTCGAACTGAGCCTTTTGGGGACGGCGCTGGCGCAGAGGAGGGCGTCGAGGATTCTCGAGTGCTTGAGGGTGGACGAGGGGAAGCAGGTGTCGGAGGGATTTGACAGTGGCGGTGGTGCGGGCTTGGCGGCTTCGGCGGAGGATGAGGTGGAGGGACGTGGCGAGGGTGATGGTGTGAAGATGAGCGAGGAGAGGAAGGGGGTGAGGCAGCTTGTGCAGATGAGCTTGCAGAGCAACCTGAGAAGGATTGTCCGGCGTGCCAATCTACCCCTTGAATTTGCACCGTCGCATCACTTCAGATCGATCGTCGCCGTTGGTTCGAATTCCAGGAGCCTTCCCCTTTGATATCGGTCGACGGCAGCCGGAAAACGAAGGTCCGTGTTCTCTTTTTCTCCTGTCCTCATCTTTTCCGACATGCTTTTCCTAATTTCCCATGTTTGGTTTTTACTAATGTTTGTTTTTGTTTGGCATTATTATTGAGATGACTGTATTAATGAAATTTTAAATCTGGGGTTATATATTTTAATAAGAAATTTTTTAATTACTTCATCGTTTATTTTTACATACTTTTAATTTTTAAAAGTATTTATATTTTTATGATAATATTTACATTTTTTAATTTATTTTTTTCATTATTAAAATTACTTTTCTTATTTTTCTTATTTCAAAATCGTTTAACTAAAAATTATTTTTTTCTACTTTAAAGTAAAAGAATGAAATCGATGAACACACCATAAGATAAAACTTAATATTTATTATTGTTTGTTTATGGGACGTCTGATAATGTTTTTGTTTGGAACTCTTTGAATGAAATAGAAATCTTATGCAGAACATCAGCTGTCTTTATTTGGTTAGTTTACCATTTTTTAGAAGAAGTTGCAGGCAATAGAATTCGAATCGAACGTATATAACGAAACGGCCATGGTTGATTTGGCGTTGCACAAGAGATGTGTGTATGTGGATTTTCGAGTTGATCTGAACTACCAAAATTTTTTCTACACATCGTTTGAATTTTTTCTATATCATTAAAATTTTCTCTACAAATTACTAGAATTTCCTCTACGAACTACTAGAATTTCTTTTGCATCATCAAAATTTTCTCTGCATAGTCTGAACTTCTTCTGTACCACTGAAATTTCCTACACATCATTAGAATTTTCTCTACGTACCATCGGAACTTCTTCTTTATCATCAGAATTTCTTTTACAGATCATCAAAATTTCCTCTGCAAATCATTGGAACTTACTCTACACTATTGGAATTTTCTCTATACATCGTTTGAACTTCTTTTATTACATACATTTAAATTTTTTTATCATTTTTAACTAAGTAGTTTTAGTTATATTTCTACTTTTAATTTCTTTTGCATTAATCAAATATTTTCTCCAGTGTATTCTTTGATCTCTCAAGGATATGACCAAACTATCTATGCTAATTTTCTCCTATCTTATTGTTAATAGATGCAATTCATATTTTATTTCAAATAAAATTATTTTAAGCTTATCTTTTATAATATCACCACTCATCTATCGTAGCACATACATCTTAGCAACACTAATTTTTTACATATAATCATGCTTTTTGTTGCAGCAGCATGAGGTTTCGTTCGGTAAAAATGATTTTTGCTCTAATCACTATATATCATTAAATCTTTACAATAATTTGTCAAACATGAAATTAGATGTACAGTAAAATATTATTTTAAATTATTTAACTTATTTATTTTTAAAATAATACTTTCATTTTAATAAAAAGGTGTGTGATTTTTTATAATGTAAAAATGTTAACTTTATAAAAAATGATCTTGTAATATTTTTTTTGCTTCATTTGTACCATTGGAATTTTTTCTATGCATTATTGAAATTTTCTTTGTGAACTATCAGAACTTCTTCTAAACTACCAAAATTCCTTCTGTACATCGCCTGAACTTTCTCTACACCATCGAAATTTCCTCTGCAAATTACTAGAATTTCCTCTGCGAACTACTAGAATTTCATTTGCATCATCAGAATTTCCTCTACATAGTCTGAACTTCTTCTGCACCACTGAAACTTCTTACGTATCACTAGAATTTTCTTTGTGTACCATCAGACCATCCTCTTTATCACTAGAATTTTCTCTACATATCATCAAAATTTCCTCTGTGAATCATTGGAACTTATTCTATACTACTGGAATTTTCTCTACGCATTGCTTGAACTTCTTTTGTCCCACCAAAATTTTCTCTAAACCACCTGAAAAGATTAAGAAAATTCAAGAAAAAAAAACTTTCTTAGAATTAAGAAAATAAGATTTTTGTTGAGTTTGACTATATTTAGAAATGAGGTGGAATTAGATAAAGTGGAAGTTCACGATTTACACTACACATATGATTCTCAATTCTATTTTTTAAAATTTTTGTCAAACAATTGATGTAAGGGAAATAAACCTACAAAATCGACAAAGATGGTTAAAAATAAGATTACTTTCGTTATTTTATATTTAGATACTAAAAAAAAGAAACGGTTATAATTATTATTTATATATTCTGTTTGATTAAAATATTATACATTATCAATTTCATATAATAAAAATTTTACCAAATTTTATTACCAAATACAGAGAAAACTTACGATAGAGTGCCCGAAGACATTTTATGGTGGATGTTGAAAGGAGAAATACCAAAATACTTTGATAGGATATGTTTGATAGTATAAAACAAAAAGGTACCTGTAGGCACTAACAATAAAACTATAGATCTCACTATTCACATGGGGTCTACCTTATGAACTTATGAGAAGCACCCACAATTTTATTGCTGTGAGAGTATTCCCACCCCTTATAAATGATAAAAGAGGAGAAATTAATAACAGTTTCAATAAATATAGGTTTACAACTGTCCTCTAAGTTTGTACTTATTTATCTTAATTATTGATGAAAAGATTAAGAAAATTCAAGAAAAAAATACTTTAGAGTGTGTTATTTGTTAACAACATAATTTTGGTTGACAGAAGTAGAGGTGGGAATTAGTTTTAAGTTAGAATTATGAGAAGATACTTTAGAATTAAAAAGATTTAGATTGATTAAGTTAAAAATTGAATATATTGAGTGTATATTTAATGAAAACTGAAATAATGATAAAGGTATAATGCTATAAAATGGTCATGAGATTTATAAAGATAAAACTTTGAATATTTTAGAATCCATAATAATTGGTGTTGGAGAAATGTCTTTATAGTATCATGTGATAGAAAGATACCCTTAAAATTGTTATTCACCTGACCACACTTTATAATTCAAAAGATTGGCTTGGCTTGGAAAGCATGATCATGCATAAAAAATTCCCATTGCAAAGGTGTAAATGTTTAATTCATTCGACAAAAAACATTTTTATTCTAATTACCATGTATCATTAAATTCTTACAGTAAAATATTATTTTAAATTATTTAAATTATTAAATATTAACTTATTTATTTACAGAGAATGTGCCCTTCACCAAAAAGAGAGGTCAAATCTTTTTAGGCTTTCGATACTGATGCATATATGTTAAATTAAAGTAAAAAACTTTTACTTGACTTTGTTACAATAATACGATCAATTAATGTTAACATCATATTACAAATAAGATTAGGAGATATTAATTTTGACTATAAAGGTTCGTTTGTGTGGTTGTGAATTTACGAAAAGAAAAAGGTAAAGAAAATTAAAATTTAGGAAAACAAAAATTTAGAATAGGTGTTTGTGATGTCACGGAAAACTCGAAAAATTATATAAAACTCGTTTGTATATGTCAAAGAAATAGATCAAACAAAATTAATTATGACGATGATGAAAAAATCGTATCTTCAAAAATCTACTAGCAAAAATGAAGAAAATAGAGTATTTGGGTTCAAGTCATAAGCAACAACTGCAAGTTTGATTGCGATGATGATAGTAAAAGTGATTGAAAGGAAATCAACGGTTTACACTAATGATAATGGAGTCACAAAAACCACTTAGACAAAAGAATAGACAAGATGCAGTGAAAGTAATGAAGACACGTGAAACAAATGAAGAGGTGAGACTTGATTTTTTCCAAAAGGAGAGAAGTAAATTAAGAAAAATTTACCATTTATACTATAAAAATTTTAAAATTATTTTCTAAAATGACAGTCTACACAAATACCTTCAAATCTAAAAAAATTTCTTAAATTTTATTTTCTGCACAAATAACTTTTTCAAAAATATTCAACATATTGAAAATTTAATTCATGAAAAAGCTTCAAGAAAATAATGGTGGTGACCATTGGCGATTGCAAGATCGGCACTAATGTTTAGAATTTAAAATTTAAGGCGAAACAAAGATTAATTAATTTGATTGGGTAAGTAGCAAAAATTCAAATATCTCTTCTTTTTAACTTTGCCCATTAATAGGCCCAGTTCCATTTCGGTGCAAAAATTATTTCTAAGCACTTTCGGCCTGGTCCGCTTGAACCCAGCCCATCAGTTCCGGCCATGACCTTTTCTTTCCAAATTTCAAATAACGGCTTCCCAACGAGTTTCCGCCGGTCCACGACTCCGGCGCGCGCGAAACTGAAAGCCCCCTTTTTCCGCCGCAAATCGTCCACAGGACCCTGCCCGCCAGTCGCCAGAGGTTGTGCTGGCAGGTGCATCGGAACCCTCGCTGGCCTCCCCTTTAAATCTCCCCCGGATCACACCCTGCCGGGGCATCGAAAGGGAACGACGAGAGGATCTTTCCAACCTGTCGACGTCGAAGACCTTTTCCCAGCCACCGATCAGCGCCTCCGGCATCCGATCATCCTGCGACGTGCGGGCGACTCGGAGGCTCCCACGCAATACAACTCCACCGAAGCCGCCTCCACGCAATACAACTCCCACGCTCCTCGCGTTCGCGTCGCCGTTGCTTCCGTGTCGCCGCTGTTTCCAGTGCGTTGGAGCTACGTTGATCGCCTGCTCCGTCGATCGGCTGCTTCGTCGATCGCCTATTTCCAGTGCGGTAATCTTCCTTGCCCTAATCGCCTGCTCCATCGATCACTCTTTTTATTTTTTTTAACACAACCCTAGTAATCACTGCTCTATCGATCCCCTGTTTTGTCTGCAATTCCTTGATTACATGGCAATGCTTTTTTCACTGCTATTGGCGATTTCTTTTTTGGTTTAGTGCCGAGCGACTATTTTAAGATTTTGAAGAGAATTATTGCTATGATTTTGAATGGTATGAGTTTATTTTTACATAGCAAAAAAAAATCGTTCGATTCTGTTTGATTTCGTGCCATTCTCTACCAGAGAATAGAGATTCTAGATATAAATGTCTGAAAATGGTTTCAACATCCAACCAAAGAAAATATGACATGATTCCTAGTCTTATCATTCGATTACCAAACCAAGTGATCCATCTTGAACTGGAATTAGCAAATTTCTTGTCCACTTTGCTGCAAGTCAAGCTTATAATTTATGCCCTTGAAATTTCAAATCATTTTTCAAACTTCTACCACAAGTTAAAATTGTAATATACCTCAAGGGTAAAAGAATGTGATCCCCAAAAAAGGCAACTTCTTGACGGTCTTCTATGGAAAATTGATGTCTCGATGTGTACCAGTTGACTATAATTGTGTCTGATTCTCGACCGCGAGCTGAATTCTTTCAATAAAATCATCAACGGACATTGTACCTAGCTCTCCCTTGCAACGAGATCTGATAGTCACTGTTTGTGTCTCATATTCTTTGGGCCCAACAACTGCCATTAGAGGAACCTTCTGCTTCTCTGCATTCCTGATAAGTTTGGGTAGACGTTCACCATGGCAAAGCTCTGCTCTTATACCAGAAGATTTTAGTCTTGCCACCACCTCACTACAGTATTTGACCTAGAAAAATGGACAGGTAAGAATAGTAGATCGATAACACCAAAAAAATCGTTAGACAAAAAATACCAATAGAAAGAAAGTGATTGTGCATACGTAATGTCTGCCAATAATGTAGAAAATATGACAAAGCACATAAAAATAAATAATCAATATTTTTATTAGAGAACTATATCATTTTTGCAATAGATAAAATGGTTTAGCCTTTATAAACTTATTTGTAATTGCATTTAAAGACAATGACATTTACTCAACATAAAGGAATGTCCGGAAAATTTTGGTTACGATGAATCACGATTATTTCCAACATAATACAAGGTACCTGAGTATCTGTAACTGGCAGAAGACGAGCTTGGATAGGTGCAATCCATAAAGGAAAATCTCCAACATAGTTCTCTATAAGGATTCCAAAAAACCTTTCTAAGGATCCAAGAACGGCCCTATGGATCATGATGGGTCTCTTCTTCTCTGAATTACAATCCACGTATGAAACATCAAATCTCTCTGGCAAATTGAAATCAACCTGTTTCAAATTAACAAACATTTCATTTTGAAGCTTCAAACAAAACTGTGACCATTTTATCACTTTGAACTTCATAGAGTTACTCGTCATTGAAAGTAGTGTAAGTGTACTATCAAAATACTTCACCAAAAAAGTAAGTCATTTAAGGCCAACTTAATCATCTATGAGGTATCATCAATACACGTCAAGGATAAGAAATATCAAGCCAGAGTAGACCAGCTATCTAGGAAGGGCTGACACAATTAACAATTTGAATTCAAGTATCCCATCAATGAGTTAAAAGGGCCTGTTTTATAATTAGTGATTTTCCATTATTTGCACCATTCAGAATCCAAAATTCAGCAATTTACCAGCACATAATAAGAACTTGACTTCTAATTTTCCATTCGCCTATTTATTTGTCAAACAAGTTCTTTACTTGATTACCATCAGCTTTTTTATTGTAAGAAGGCACCTCCAATTTCCAAGAATGATGATGGTAAGTTCTATCTTTGCAAACTTGATCTTGCCAATCAGACTTTCCCTATAAAAATTCACCACCATTTGTTAAAAATGATGCTAGATAGCTGCCAATCATCAATGTTGTTAACAATTAATTTCTTTATTGCAATTTTTTGAGTTGCAGAATCTGTATGTCACTTTCTAGTAACAAATGACAGAACCACTAGCAGAGAAAGTAAAACCAGATGGCACGTGATAGATACATGTACTTGGCCTTCACATTGATATTTAGCATGGTGGTTGTACTTAGCTCAACCACCTTGGATAAATTTTAAAATCGGTAAAACATACAAAAATAAAAAATAATGATAAATGGAACATGAAATTAAGATTGACAACAATAGTCATATCAGAACTTGCCTGAATAGTTGAACATTGCCACTTTCTCCCTAGAGCATCTTCAATCTTTAGATCAATTTTTGGACCATAGAAAGCACCACCACCTTCATCAACTTGGTATGCCCATCCTTTGTCATCCAAGGCATTTCTAAGGGCAGTTGTGGCTTTCTCCCACACTTCTTCATTGCCCACTGATTTTTCTGGCCTTGTTGAAAGGTTCACTTCATATCTTCTAAAACCAAATTGTAACAATATCTCCTCAGTGAGATCAAGTACACCCCTAATTTCTTCTTTAATCTGATTATCCAAGCAGAATATATGTGCATCGTCCTGCAGTAATTGGACAAGTACATTTTTAAGCCTATATAGATGTTACATAATAAAATGTGTGATGAAAAATGATGTGATGAAAAATTATGTTGATTCCCTAATTGTTTGTTTAAATAAAAAGCATATTTGAGAAAAAAGATTCTTACATGCATATACAAAATTTTCTTCATTTTAA
>JAMKPZ010002501.1:0-21432 GCA_024699675.1 Amphibolis antarctica
CTTAGGTACATCTTTACTTTTCTTACACCATTGATCTATCTTAAGATTTGCAGTAAGTAGATTCCCTTTAAGATTTAAATTTTCAGATTTTTACATCTAGATTTCATCTTCAGATGTCTTTTTCAACTTATTTAAGGAATTAATACAAGCATTTAAATCCTCTACTTGTAACTGTAGATCTTTTATTTCAGAAACATATGTTGAAGTATTTGAACTAGCATCTTCAGAATTTGTCTTTACAATAGATAAATTATTTACTTGCACATATTTATCACCCTTTTTAACAACACAAGGAATAACATTTTTATCTTTTTTTTAGTACGTGAAACAAAAGCATTATCCTTACTAGTACTAACATGTCATTCATAATTTTCAGAAGATATAGTACTTTTACCAATACCATGCTTTTCAACATTAGATGTGTTTCTTCGAAGTTCATCATTAATTGACTGACTATCATTCCATTTGCTTAAGATGACACTTTCTTCACATAACTTAAGCTTTAATGTACTAATTTCAGAATTTAAATCCTTGACAGTCAAATTCAATTTTTCAATTTTAGAGTTTAATTTCTTTTTATCAACACTAATATTTTCGAGATCATCATGCAAGTCCTTTCAATTAATCTATATCTTGAAATATCCTTAACTAGCTTGTGATTCTCTTCTTTAAATTTATCTACGGTAGTACTTAAGAAATTAACTCTAGATTCATATTATTCTAGCAATTTCCTAGTGTTTTTATCTTTTGATTTTAACTTTTTATACTTCTTTGCTAGTTTACTATACTCAAATAATAATTTTTCAAAATTTTCATAACTAGCATTGGAGATAGAAGTTACCTCACTGTTATCAGCCATGAAGCATACATTTGCTATATTCTTTGTTTCTGAATTTGTGCTTGATGAGGATTCATTCTCTGATGTTGAATCCTTTTGTTCATCATGTTGTGAAGAAGATGAATCATCCCATGTCACTTTCAAAGCTTTTCTTCGTTTAAACCTCTTCCTCTTATCTCCTTTAAAACTATTCCTTTTATTCTTGTTAAGAGGACAGTCTGTCTTAAAGTGGCTTGGTTTATTGCATTTATAGCAAATGATCTTCTTAGTTTGAGAGGATCTCTTCTCCACCTCTCTGGATTGCTTTGCTGACTTTTGATTCTTGTGTTTCTTCAACAAGTTTTTAAACTTTCTAGTCAATAAAAGCAAATCTTCGTCAGAATCACTTAAGGCTTCTGAGTCTATATCAGCCTCAAAAGTCAAATCCTTTATGGCATTTTTACCTTTTGGATCTAAATATTGAACTTCAAAGGTAGTTAAATTTTCAATAAGATCATCCAGAGAATAGACATTTAAGTCCTTGGACTCTTCAATTGATGTAGTCTTTTGAGCCCAAATTTTAGTAAGAGACCTAAGGACTTTTCTGACTAATTCTTTTTCTTCGAAATTCTTGCCAAGTCCTTTTAAAGAATTTACAATCTCAAAAAAATCGAGAAAACATGTCAGAAATACATTCATTTTCGTGCATTTTAAATAGCTCATATTTGTGTACTAACATATTGATTTTAGACTCTTTAACTTGGTTAATACCTTCGTTGGCAACTTCTAATGCATGTCATACCTTACGTGTAATTTTTTAAGTTGAAACTTTATTAAATTGATCATGAGATAAAGCATAAAATAGAATATTAAGCCTTTTAACATTAAGTGTCATTTTCTCCTTTTCATCATAAGTCCATGTATCAAAATGGAGAAATAAATAACACTATAGGATTGCTAATTATGTGCCAAAGTTTAAATTCAACTAGTAGAAAGAATACTTGCATCATATATTTTCAGTAGCCATAATTACTACCATCAAACATAGGAGGATGAGTGATAGGCTGTCCTTTAGTCATGACTATAACATCGTTTGAAGAATTATTTATCATTTTATTTCAGTCAATTATACTAAAATAAACTAGGTAGTGAAGTCCTAAACAACAATATACCAATTGTAGGGTCATTTTAACCGTGTTTAATTAAATCTTTCTTCGAGTGAGGGGAGGTGAATTATGTCTCTAGAATAATTAAATTATAACGGATAATAAGAACACAATCACACAGAATTTTTAGGAAAATCTCAATTTTATTCAATGATATTTATTACAACGTTTGACCACAAATCCCTTCTCACGGATTCAAATAAAACTTTTAGATTCAATCAAGAGTAAGAGGAAAGGATTTTGCTTCACAAATAAAGCAAGTTTTACATAAAGCTAAAATACGATTTCCCTCTTTACAAAATCAAACTATTTAGCACAACTCTTACTTGAACAACAATCTTGAATCTACACTTCTGATCTTCAACCTCGAACTAACTTAAATTTGAAGTTTTGAACCTTGAACATCTTCTTTGAGTTGAACTTGATATTGATCTTCAAACTTGAACTTCAACCTAAGCTGGAACTGTGTCTCTAAAATGCAATCTGAATGTTGTATCGTATGTTGTGTCGTATTGCTTAGTATTGCATCTCTTTTAGTCAAGTTTTCAAGTATATTTATAGAGTGAAATACACTTCCTCCATCATGTCCATTATGTCAACCATGTCCATGGAAACTCTTAAACGTGTTTTTGAAATATTCAATAACTTCTGATTCATCCCATGTTCATATAGAACATTTGCTCTGTTTCTATAATTTTTTGTTTATTTTTCTAGACTATTCTAGAATATCAATGACCCAATCATTCTTCTTTGAAATCTTCAAAGTCCACAATTGCATCCATGTTTTACCTGTAAAATCTCAACCATGTCCATGCACGATCATTTAAGAACGATTCAAATATAAAATGTTGAAACATTTAATCGTAAATTCCATTTATTTAGTTTTAGGTTTTGTAACAATAAATTCCCAAAGATATTCAGAATTTTAACCTTAAAATGTCGAACAACTATTCGTGTTTCCTAAAATTAAATTTCACGTGTTTAAATTAAAAACTCACGTGTTTAAATTAAAAATTCACGTGCCTCAGTAAAACACCGATGCCTACGTCATCTATAGACTAACAATTACAGTCTTTTAGTGTTAAAACACCTACACTGTTCATACACCACATGCATTTTAAAATGCACGCGCTGGACTTAAGAAATCACATGTTAATGTTAAAATGCCGATACATTGTTCATCATTTTCCAATGAGTTCGGTCTTTTAACATTACAATGCCAACTCTTTCGTTACGTGTGAACTTAAAATTTTACGTAACATTCCATTGTTGATTTACAGACTATATTTATATCTAACACTTATTTAAATAACACTATAGCCCATTGAATATCAAACTTAAGTGTTTAAAAAATAAATATTCTTAATCCACTAAATTAAACACTTAACCTATATTGAAAATACAAGTATTAAATAATTAAACATTAATTACCATAATATTTTCAAATAATTGTAGTTATGTCTAAAAATATTATAAGTAGATAATTAACAAATATAATTACGAATTTAAATACCTATCAAACATTATTAAAATATTAATTAACCATTCATCAACAAAACATAATAGTCAACAGCTTGCTAATGTTGTTCTTGTCCCTAAAAAAGATGGTAGAGTTAGAATGTGTATTGATTATAGGGACTTGAACAAAGCTAGCCGTAAGGTTGACTTCCCACTATCGCATGTAGACATCATTGTGGATGATGCAGCTTAGCATAATGTTTATTCTTTTATGGACGGATTCTCTGGTTATAATCAGATTAAGATGGCAGAGGAGAATAAAGAAAAGACAGCTTTTATAACTGCATGGGGGGCATTCTACTATAGGGTCATGCCTTTTGGTTTAAAAAATGTAGGTGCCACATATCAGAGGGCCATGACTGCCCTTTTTCATGATATAATGCACAAAGAGGTGGAAGTGTATGTTGATGACATGATAATCAAAGCTCAAAGCCATCTAGAACATTTGCATAACCTGCAAAAGTTATTTGGCAGACTTCGATAGTACAAGCTCAAATTAAACCCTAACAAATGTTTATTTGGAGTAGCTATTGGAAAGCTTCTAGGCTTTGTAGTCAGTGAATGAGGTATTGAATTAGACCTTGGGATGGCAAAGAATATCATCAACATGCCTCCACCTCAAATTGAGAAGGAAGTAAGAGGCTTGTTAGGCAGATTACAGTATATCAGTCATTTCATCTCCAAGCTCACTCCAATCTGTGAGCTAATTTTTAGATTGTTAAAGAAAAATGTTGTAATTGAATGGAGTATAGAATGTCAAGCCCAATTTGACAAACTCAAATCATTGCTGTTAAGAACCCTAATGTTAGTACCACCTACACCTGTGCAACCTTTGTTTCTATACATATTAGTGTTCCCATCCTCTATGGGAGCAGTTTTAGGATAGGATGATGAATCAGGGCAGAAAGAACAATCCATCTATTATCTAAGCAAAAAATGTACTAAATGTGAGGAGAGATACTCCGTCATAGAGAAATATTGCCTCTCCTTAGTATGGGTGGCCAAGAAATTGAGGCACTACATGGTGGCATACACAGTTGTTCTGTTTAGTAGGCATGACCCTTTGAGGTATCTATTTGAAAAGCTAGCATTGGTGGGTAGATGTGTCAAATGGCAGATGATGCTAGCCAAATTTGACATTACCTTTGCATCTCAGAAATCCATGAAAGCCCAAGCAATGGCAGATCAGGTGGCGGAAAATTCAATTGAAGACTTCCAGCTTCTAGAGGATAGCTTCCCAGATGAGGATAGCTTCTAGACAACAAGTGAATTGAATGCTGAAGAGCCAAAATACACTTTGTATTTTGATGGAGCAGTGAACCATAGAGGGAGAGGAGTAGGGGCAGTCTTGCTAGATCCCCAACAACATATGACTCTAGTCTCTAAAAAATTATTATTCTAGTGCTCCAACAATGAGGTAGAATATGAGGCTTGCATATTGGGTTTACAATTAGCCCTTGATCATTAGGTGAAATAGTTGAAGGTAATAGGTGACACCATGTTGGTTATTCATTAGGTAAAGGGGGGTAGTGGAAAACCAAAAATCCCAAGTTAATCCCTTATCTTGAGTTGGTCCAGTAATTGGCAAAACAATTTCAGTCTATCACCTTTCATCATATCAAGAGGTAGAAAAATGTATAAGCAGATGCATTGGCAATGCTGGCCTCTTGGATTCAATTGGCTTTCGAGCAACAGATGAGTGTGCAAGTGACCAGCTTATCAAAACCTGCCCATTGTTGCTTGATTGAGGAAGAAAACAACTCAGAAATAGAAGAACCCTGGTATACCGACATTAAGAGGTATTTGCAGGAGGGTACCTTTCCCACAAGGGCAAAATCAAAAGACAAAAAGAGATCAACTATGGATTGGTGGGGGTATTCTTTACGAGAGATCCTACAATCAGATGTTTCTTAGGTGTGTAGATGTCTCACTTACACACCACTTGTGATTAAATTCTTGTAAAGAGAATAATGTGTGTGCAAAATATTTTAATTTCATTGCAATTGCACGGGTTCAGATGTAATTAGTGTGCAAATATGAGTTTGTCCACAGGGATCAGTTTTGATTGGTGTTTAGCTAAATTGGTGTATCCAATTAATGGAACAAGTAATTATATTCCTTTTAAGCAATGTCACAGTTGCTCCATTAAAATTAATCGCTAGGATGCTCTTTAAACACTTATTAAATTTGCACCTTCTAGAGAATTTTTCATTAACTTTAATTTCTTCAACACTTAGAATATTTGATTTTTAAAATTAGTCTTTTAGTAAATAATTCAAATTTTGCACTAAAAGACTCTATCAAGTGAGTTTTACTTCCAAATATTTAATTCTTCTTAAGTCTTAACATTCTACACGTTAGTTTGCATGTAATTTATCTTTTAACATAGAAAAAGCACTAAACCCATGAGATAGCTCATGGGTAAATGTCTCTTCCCTTGAACTTACTCATGGGATGTGTGATAAAAGTGAGTTTCAGATGTTTAAATAGTACAATTCGAATTAGCTGAAACTTCTAAAAGTGGTTTGCTTATATTTTTGGTCTTTTTAATTATCTTAAAACACAACAGACAACATAAAGCATGAAACACAACACATTACGGCATAAATACAACACAACATAAAGTTGATAAGATAGATGTTTGTAAAATTGAGTGTAAATATAAAGGAAAAGTAAAAATAAAGGAAAAAGGAAAAGGAAAGAACACCTAATGCTCTACTGCAATTTCTTCCTTCGAAACTTGCTTAGGCTGAGAACTTCTCTTTGTCTTTACTTTTGGTCCACCAAGTCGTCAATTTGGCAAGTCTTCCTTTTGACCTTCAAATAAGATTTTCGACGTCACTCTGCAATTACACCAAGGAACAATGGAGGAAGCAGTTGGCATCGAGAGTCTCTCTTTCAAGGATACGCTTAGGTTGAGAAAAGAATAGCAAACACACCAAGGAATTGATTGGAGAAGAGGAGTTCGTCAATCTCCTCTTGGAAGAAGTGAATGGGTGAAGATGGTAGATGGAGAATGCCCTGTGAATGGTGCTCTGAGGAAGAAGAAGGGGGGGGGGGTAGTTTCATGGCTATGAGACTATCTTATAGGTTGAGGGGGTGGTAGTTCACGAGCTAGTAGTTAGCAAAGATGTGGTGCACATCTGGACATGTGAGATTGTTCCATGCAAGCCCACTTCTTTACCCTGTCCATCCACGTTCTCTATGGTTGAGCTTTAGCTAAATTAAATTTCTTAGTTCTACTCTTATATAAATTTCCTTGCAATTTCTCGTCAAATTTCCCTACAAATACTCATTAAGGAATACCTTTCGTGAAACACATCACATTATAGGAGAAATTATTCATCATATTTAAACTTTCACTATAATTGTAATCACTATTACATCAATGAAATTCATCACACAGAATAAACAGGGCACAGGCTCACGAGTAACCCAGTTTACCCACGAGCAAGTTCGTGGTTTAATGGGTCAACCCGTGGACTCTGCACTTAGACATAAATCATGATTTTTTTCTGTGAATTAATCATTTTACTAGCACCCTAAAGTGTCAATTATCAATCATTCATTCCTTTTTCAATAGGTAATCACCACAAATATAATTCATGACTTAAAACTTAATTCATGCATCATTAAAGTGAATAAACGTGCATAATACTCAAAAGTATAGTTAACCTTGTAATCATCATTACTCAATGCAAAATGTAACTAAAACTCATTAAAACACATGAATTAATATTCATAAAATGCACACTTTTGAGTCTGAACAAGTCCCCCATATTAAAGTTTTGCTAGTCCCTTAGCAAAATACTAAAATAAGACTATAAAAATTGTGAAAGTAATAAAGACTACTAAATAAAATTAACTAAAACTATGCTAGGCCACTTTCGTAGGGAACACAACTACACTTAGTAGGTACAGCAAGCCTTTAAACCCCTAGGTTACCCTAGTGGCGGAGTTGTGCCTCTGGAGGGTTTTTAGTGGATACACCCACAAAGTCCAAAGAAATAAAAGAGAGAGAGAGAGAGAAGGGAAATAAAACCAACCAATGGATCAATCACTTGTTGCTATAAAAATTTCATGGGAATGAGGTGGCTCAGTCTAACACTCTCTCTCCTTATCCTTAAATTGAATAGACTCACTTTAAAATGTGAATAAGAAGTCACCTATTCATGAGAACCATCTGTCTTGTGCAAGTAAGAGGAATTCACACCTTCACTACTCTCAATCAGGAATTAAATCATTAAAACAGGCACACATCTCACCAACAAAAGAAGGTAATTTAAGATATTCCCTTTTTTTTCTAAGATATTGGAAAATACTTTGGTCAATAGACAAGGGATAAGACAATAATACACCATCACTCAAAATGATAATTTGTTGATATGATATCATTCCACTTCATTCTCACATCTCAAGTGACTTCGAATATTTCCCTTTTTCTACTCATATTGACATTGATCCCTTGAGTTTATTCTTTGATTCTTTTTTTTAATTTTTTTAATTTTACATCAACTTCCTTTTCCTCTTTTTTTTCATTTTTCAAAATAACACAAAGTAAATGACATAACTAGCATTGCACTCTTAAAACTAATAATGACCCTTAATCGATTAATTTCACCGCCTTATATCTCCATAACCTAATTCCCAAATGAACTCTATGGTATATTAAAGCTCATACTCTTGCTACCTTCCTTCACATAACCTCTAACTTAGAGAAGTTTGGGAGATACCTTAGGATAATGCTCATTAGAATGGAAAC
This sequence comes from Amphibolis antarctica, assembly GCA_024699675.1. Lineage (NCBI taxonomy): Eukaryota > Viridiplantae > Streptophyta > Magnoliopsida > Alismatales > Cymodoceaceae > Amphibolis > Amphibolis antarctica. Next base: position 8,264 of record JAMKPZ010002501.1, read on the forward strand.
TTTTTCATATCATGATCATTTTTATGGTGGCACTTGACATAGGTTTATCTCTCCACTCAAACAGGGTAATGAGAAAGGAAAATGATTTACTTTAGAAAAACTAGGTTAACAAGGCATTAATTCAAATGAAATAGGAAGACTCAATCCATTGCACAATTTAATTTGAAATCCATCTCCTTTAAGGGCAATAGGTTACTTGGAATTGGCTTTAGAAATTCTCTTCTCAATATAATAGAGTCTTCCCATTAATTCTAATAGCAACACTTGAAACTTACATTCCTCAAGTTTTGTTAAATAAAAACATAAAAAATATTAAAGATGAGAAAATCAAAGAAAATCACAAATATTAGAGAAGAAAATTTTTAAAATTTTAACATTTTACACACTTAAACTTACATACTTAAACATAAACCTTCACCCCATACTTAAACTTTGCATTGTCCTCAATGTAAATGGAAAAGTTCAATATAGATAGGAAAATGCATGACAAATACGCAATATCAATTATGAAAATGTGATGCATGCTGAATAATGCATTCAACTTAATAGGATGAATCATGTGAAATGCATAAGTAATGTTGCAGAAATTAAATACAATTGCTATGCATCAATAAAGAAAGATGATAAGGATGTGATATATATTTTTATTTTCACACAAAAATAGTATAATTAAAATAAAAATAGTGCTTATATATATCTATGCTTGTGGAGTTCTAATGGCTCACAAGAAAATTAGGTGGTTTATAAACAGACACCACTAAACTGCAGCCTCATTGGCTCAAGCTGTGTGGTTTTGTTCATCCCCTTCATGAGTTATGTGCCCATCAGGTAAATGGGGATTCTGAACAGATTGACTTGGAAGAGTACCTTTGTTTCTTAGATTAAGTGAATTAGATATTTGGTTCAATTGTGTCTCAATTCTTTTAATAACTTAATCATGAGCATCAATTTGAGAATTTGACTTTAATGTTGTTTCTACTCTTTGCATTAAGCTTGCTAATTGTCTCCTAACATTTTGATCATGAATTGGTTGAGTTTGATTTAAATTTAAAGAGCTATTGTTCATTGCATTTTGTTCAATAAAAGGCTGTCTTATAGCTTGAGGTGGTTGTTGTCTTGGGTTTTTCCATGAAAATTTAAGATGGTTCCTCCACCTAGGATTATAAGTAAGGTTGAAATTAGAGTTGTTACATTGATTATAAAATAAAGCATTAACATCTTCAGATTCATGTAAAATAGGACAGTCCTCTATAACATGACCTATGGCAAAGCAACTTGTACATTTAGGCATGTTAGACTCAATCTTTTGTTTAAGGTGTAGTTCATCAATTTTATGTATCAAGCTAGCCATTTTAGCTTCTAAGGCAACATATGGTTCAACAATATGGACTCCCTTAGGGGTAGAAATTTGTTCCTGACTCACTTTAGCAGCACTCTCCCATTGGATAGTTCTTTTGACTAGATCTTCTAAAAATTTCCAAGCATTATCTATTCCTTGGTTCAAAAATCCATCTTGACTCAAAGATTCTAAGAGTGTCTTTGTGTGATAATCGATTCCTTCATAAATAGTTCATATTTGGGTAACTCTCTCTACTCCATGATGTGGACATTAAGCTAGGAGGTCATGAAATCTTGCAAAATATTTCTAGAAAGGTTCTCCTGGTTTCTGTCTACAATTTAAAATTCCATTCTTCCTTTTAATGGTGACATGCATTGGATAGTATTTTCCTAGAAATTTAGTACAAAATTGATTCCAATTGATAATAGAATTTGGTTGTAAGTTGTATAAGTATCTTTTTGCATTATCTTTTAAAGCAAAAAACTTGTATCGTAGTTTAATTGCATCCATAGACATGTTTGGTACTTTCATGATATTGCAAACTTCATTAAATTCTTTTAAAAACCAATAAGCATCTTCTTTTTCAAATCCATGAAATTTTGGTAATTGGTTGACGTAATTAGAATTTAATTCGAATCTGTCATTAGCACATTTAGGAAGTGTTGTGCAAGAAGGTTTATCCATTAAATTAGGGTAAAACATACTACCTATTGTTTGTTCTCTAGGTTGTTCTTGCTGTAGGATAGCCATAATTGTTCTTCTTGTAGGTGTTCGGACTAACCTATGAGATGAATCCCTTGATCAACCTAACATACAACATTTAAATATAAAAGAAGATTTGCTTATGTACCGTCGTTAAGTAAGCTTTAGCTACCATTTCATGTTGTCATGTAACAGGTACATTTGTTTATAATAATACCACAACTGCAGTAAATGATATAAAATTTCAGATTTGATAAAAACTTGCAACAAAAATTCATTTAGTTTTGAGCACAATACAACAAAGATGTTCCAAAGGAAATAGTAAACATTGTAAGTGTTCAATAGGGGATTTTTCTTTTAACACACTCCACGGATAGGTTCATGGGTAAACTGGTTTACCCTCGAACTAACATGTGGATAGACAGAAAATACTACACACAGTGTTGGAAAGTATTTGCATATGGAATTAATTCATGCAATTACACTATAGAAGCAGGCAAGTTTAATTGATGAATAAGTTCAGCATTGCAGCCTCCATCAAATAGTTGGATCTTGTAATAATAAAGATTATCCCATGCACTTTAAATAAGAGTATCTCCATTGATAAAACAGAAAGCTCTGATTTTTCCTTCATATCAGATCGTCTAGTTGTAATTCTATATAGACTCGATTTCATTCCCATTTTGCAGTGTCCTATACTCTCCAAATTTCAAATTTCATTTTAGCATCCCACCATCGAATTAAACTAAGAGATGCAGGTTCTCCATTAGTTCCCCCAAATATAGCCAACTCAATTAAATCATAGAATGAATTTGCCAGTGCACTCATAGGGTATGAGACAGGTAGGAGCTTTACTAATTCATCTTTAATATTGATGACAATGACCGTGAGTTCATTAATATATTGAGGTGTACAACTTGTTATAAAGTAAATGATTTCATCAATAATCATATGATTCCTATTATTTGTTGGTCTTCCTCCAAAATAAACTTCTTTGGCTGGTTGCCATTGATGTTTGTCAAAATGATAAACCAACAAATACTACCAATTAGTCCAAATTTCAGCTGGTTTCTCTCCACAAAATAATTTATGCATAGTCCTTCTATCAGTACCCTTAAATGTTAAAATTGCACCTGAATCAAGTAAGATATGCTTTTCTCTATTTGGGTTTGGAAGTATCAATTCTACATTTGTAGCAAGATTCTTAATCCCAGTGGTAGCTCTATTAGAAAAAATATTCTCCATAATGCCTGTAAATAATTAATCCATCATTACATCCTAAAATATTGTGAGCTCCTTCTAGTGATGTAGGTGGAATTCCTACCTCAGAGTCAATTCCATGATACATATATTTTCATAGAAGTGCATCATACCAAATCACTCCACTAACTAGGTCCTTAGCCAAGACCTTCACCACTCCTCACACTACTACAGAAGAAGCCCCTATTACATCCTTCCAAATCCTTGTTCCCCCCAATATAAACACTGCTTCAGGAAGGAATTTTGAGGCTCCTAGGTTTCCCCATCATACCTACATGGTCCCACCTCATATGGAGAATTTTATACCAAATTCCTTCACTTTTCCTGTTAATACTTATGTTGAAACTGATCCTCCTATGGTTCCCCACTCAACTATTTTGGTCAACATAGATGGACCAACCCAAACCTCCTTTCTCCCTATCTATCTTCCCCATCTCACAGATCAGGCTAAGGTGGATTGCTATGCTATCATGGCTCAATACATGTAGCAATTAGCTTCAGTTTATCATATTGAAACCTTCCATCATACTGAAAACCCTTCCTTGGACCAGAATCAGACACATGTAGAAGTTCCCTTCTCAATTCCTAAGACAACACCCCCCCATAGTAATCGTTTACCCTACTGGCTCTCATCTCTCTTCTTCTTTGCAACCTCTTCCCACTCATCATATTCCTGGTGCTAATCCACCCCCTGTCCTTCCTTTGGATATACATCCTCCTAGGGGATCTCTTCCCTTGGACCACTCTTCCTTTGACCCAGCACTTCCCCAGGACTATGTCTTGAGGAAGTTGGCTGACCTTGAGAAGGTGGTCTAGCAAACCAATTATTCCATGGAAGCTTTATCATATGCCTTTAGAGATCTTTGCCTTTTTCCTAAGGTAGTACTTCCATAGGAATTCAAAATTCTTAATTATGAGAAGTATGATGGGAAAGACTGTCTCTTAGCTCATTTGAGGGCTTATTGTGTTGATTTGGCCTCACTCCAAGCAGATGAGAGGCTAATAATCTGGCTGTTCCAGAAGAGCCTCACTGGACCAGCCCTTTCTTGGTTCACCAATCTAGATTTGAGTTTAATCTAGACTTGGGAACACTTGGTCAAATTCTTCCTTGACCAATATTCTTTTAATTTCAACCTTGCTCCTAAAAAAGAGGATCTTAACAATTTGAGGTAGCATAAGGATGAATCATTTAATCAATTTGTTGGAAGATGGAGATCTTTGGATGCTCAAGTCAAAGATAGGCCATTCGAAGAAGAATCAATGGAAATGGTCATCAAGGCAGCTTCCCCTTCTGTAGGAGCCCTTCTATGTCTCCAAACTTATCCTTCTTTCCCTCACCTAGTCAAGGCAGGAACTCGGTTGGAGTTCAACATCAAGAGTGGATTGTTTCCTACACTGTCAACTCTGTCTTCATCCTTTGCTTCTTCTACCTCCTCTTTTTTTCATTCCTGGAACAATAACAATCATAAAAACAACAATAAAAATGTAAAACAAGTTTCTGTAGTGACTTCTCACTCTCCTCCTCCTCAATAGGTTTATCAACCTTCCCCTTCTTTTCCTCCCCAAATCTACCAGGCTTCTTAGCCCATCTATCCCTCTATTCCAGTTCAAACTCATATTCCATGGTGTTGACCCCATGCTTAAAAGGGGAATTACCCGGCTTGGCAAGCCGCTTCAAAGAAGTGACACCCGGATCCCCAAAACCCACATTTGGTGAAAAGTTGGGGGATGGAGCCAGCTTGCCGTCGGCAAGTCGCTTCAAGGAAGCGGCACCCAGATCCCCAAAAACCCACATTTGGTGAAAAGTTGGGGGGATGGAGCCGGCTTGCCGCCGGCAAGTCGCTTCAAGGAAGCGGCACCTGGATCCCCAAAAACCCACATTTGGTGAAAAGTTGGGGGGATGGAGCTGGCTTGCCGCCGACAAGCCGCTTCAAGGAAGCGGCACTCGGATCCCCAAAAACCCACATTTGGTGAAAAGTTGGGGGGATGGAGCCGGCTTGCCGCCGGCAAGCTGCTTCAAGGAAGCAGCACCTGGATCTCCAAAAACCCACATTTGGTGAAAATTTGGGGGATGGAGCCGGCTTGCCGCCGGCAAGCCGTTTCAAGGAAGCGGCACCCAGATCCCCAAAAACCCACATTTGGTGAAAATGATCCGGGGACCAACCGGCCTCCGCCTGCCACGTAGCGGCTACCGGTTGGCTACCCAAGAAGGCAAGCCATATCAATAAGAGAAATACGACAGGATTTAACCACTTAAATCTCGCAAATCAATCAATTACGCGGGCCGCGTAATTAAACTTGGAATCACGCCGCCTTTCATCTTCGGGTGCCCCAAAGAAGGAAGGCGACCCCTTATAAAAGAAGGGGCCTTCCACCCATTGAAAAAAAAGAGGACTCTCTTGGAAGGAAAAGGCAGACACGCTCGGGGGAGAAAGGCTAGCACCACGTTCGGACGCTTGTGGAAGACGTCGACCAAATGTTCTGAAGAAGGACAGCAGCTCGGGGCCCCGACGCTTTTTCACTGCACCAGAGCAAGGACTTCCGATCCCCGCCAATGACTCCCTACAGGTTCTTCCACCCTCGCCATTTTCCTGCACGTCCATACAATGTTTTCTCGAGCCCCGACCATATAACCTCTTTCCCATGCAAGGGAATGGTTGGAGGACAAACCCGGGTATCATTCCTTCGAAAACACATCCAAAGGTACCGGTGGCCGTCCTCCCGGTCGGGTGAATCCACTCGGCCCAGTCGAGCTTGGTTCAGTCGCGACTCTTCTGTTGGGTCTTTTTATGTGGAAACTCAGAGTTTCCCACCCGGCTTTATGTATTTTTATCCGATCTCCACATATTCTTTCCGGGAGGCGTAAGTCCACCCTCCCGATGCCCCGGAAAGATTTCCGGGATGACGCCGCCGACAAGGAAGCTGGCGGTGGCCGTTCGGGTGTACGAACACGTATAACCCAACGGTGCCCATTTCTTTTCCGGGAGGCGTAACTCTACCCTCCCAATGCCTCGGAAAGATTTCCGGGATGACGCCGCCGGCATGGAAATCGGTGGTGGCCGTTCGGGTGTACGAACACGTATAACCCAACGGTGCCCGTTGATTTTTCGGGAGGCATAAGTCTACCCTCCTGATGCCCCGGAAAGATTTCCGGGATGACGCCACTGGCAAGGAAGCCGGCGGTGGCCGTTCGGATGTACGAACACGCGTAACCCGATGGTGTCCAATTCTTTTCCGAGAGGCATAAGTCTACCCTCCCGATGCCTCGGAAAGACTTCCGAGATGACGCCACCGGCAAGGAAGTTTGTGGTGGCCGTTCGGGTGTACGAACACGTATAACCCGACGGTGTCCATTTCTTTTCCAGGAGGCATAAGTCTACCCTCCCGATGCCCTGGAATGACTTCCGGGATGACGCCGCCGGCAAGGAAGCCGGCGGTGGCCGTTCGGGTGAACGAACACGCACAACCCGACGGTGCTCGTTTCTTTTTCGGGAGGCGTAAGTCTACCCTCCCGATACCCCGGAAAGACTTTCGGGATGACGTCGCTGGCAAGGAAGCCGGTGGTGGCCGTTCGGGTGTACGAACATGTACAACCTGACGGTTCCTGTTAAAACCCCCATGCTTTAACAAACATCCTTACACAGACAGTTCGGAGAACCAACCAGCTTGCCGCTGGTAAGCCGGTATAAACAACTGGCTATCGGTTCCTTGAAAACCCTTCGTTACACAAATAGTTCGGGGAACCAATTAGCTTGCCGCCGGCAAGCTGGTACAAACAACCAGCCACCGGTTCCCCAAAAACCCATCTTTACACAGACAGTTCTAGGAACCAATCGGCTTGTCGGCGGCAAGCCGGTATAAACAACCGGCCACCGGTTCCTCGAAAACCCATCTTTGCACAAACGGTTCGGGGAGCCAACCGACTTGCTGTCGGCAAGCCGGTATAGACAACCAGCCACCAGTTCTCCAAAAACCCATCTTTTCACAGAGAGTTCGGGGAACCAACCGGCTTGCCGCTGGCAAGCCGGTACAAACAGTTGGCCACCAGATCCTCGAAAACCCATCTTTGCACAGATGGTTCGGGGAATCAGTCAGCCTGCCTCTGGCGAACCGATATAAAAATGGGTAGCCGGTCCCTGATCGCCGGGAAATGTAAGTCTACATTCCCGATGCCTCGGAAAGATTTCCGGGATGTCATCTTCGGCATGCATTCTTGCCGGCCCCGGCCAAGTAACAATGGAAGTTCTCATCTCTAATATGGGAATAGGATGCGGCAACCGGTATATCCAACCGGCTGTCCGACCGCCCTGGAAAGTTTTTCGGGGAAAGGTCACTTGTGGCCAGACTGACTATCGTAGTTTTCCATTTTAGAGCCGGAGAGAGGCCGGGAATGCCCGGGCTGTCTGGGGGTGCCTAACACCTTCCCCAACAGTACCTTGAGCCCCGTATCTAGTTCTCTCATGTTACACGATTTTACGTGATTCCCATGATTTTATCTTTTCGATGGCGGAAGGACACTTTCGCATCCGATTTTCCTTGTTTTCTACCCAAAAATAAGGTGGTGACTCCGTTCAACAAGCCATCAACCGCACGTGGTGATGCGCTCACACAAACACCTTTCAATTCTCTGTACCTCGGTCCATCTACCGGCGGGGCTGGCGGAAACCCATGGGCTTCTGGGTGATAGCCGGATGAAAGAGAGGGTACAGATTTTTGGCGACTCCGCTGGGGACACTCGCTACGTTTTATCGATTAAGTAGCTCAAACTCTCGCTCGTACGGCTCTTGAGTAGTCAGTATTTTATTTTTCCCTTAGGATTTTTAACATACTTGTCGCATTTGCTAAGCGAAGCTGCTTTCAAATGCATTGAACCATATCACCCTTCTTTTGGTAACCTCTACATATCTTTACGGACCCCTACGGTTCTCTGGGCACTGTCTGCTCACGGACTTCTGCCCTACAGGTTTCAAACCCCGCTGGCTCCCCCTGTCCTGACTCGCTCACAAGCAAGAGCCATGGCCACCAGTTCCGCTGCGGCTTTCGGATCATCCCCTTCCGTCACCGCGGAAAGTTCTGTGCCGCTGTCCGCGGTCTTCGGCCCACCACCACCTGTCGTCACCTAGATGAACTTCACCAGGCCCGTCATCGTGCCTACTAGAACCCCAGACCAACCAAGGGTGCCAAATTTGTTTGTCGCTGTAGCATTCGACAATGCCATAATGCATCCTGCGCCGCCGGCTTCTTTGACCACTGAAACTGAAGGTAACAGGCCGGCTCCCCCTATGGGATCTGCTTCGATCCTCTACCGAGCACTGGGAAGCTCTCCTCAAAGCACTACAGGTGGCCAAAGTAGACCAAGGTCTCGCTCCTAGGGCCATAGAAGGAATGGTGGCCATGGTAACAGTCCTCTCCTTCGTCTATTTTTTAGATCTAGACCTCTCATCGGTTGGGACAAGCCACAACTTGTCCTTGTACATCCGGGTACAGTACAAGGACCTTTGCATCCCAATGGTAATGATCGACGACGGATCCAAGCTAAACCTGTCCCCGCTACAAGTCCTGCATAAGCTAGGGATCAAAGAACAAGACTTGCTCCCCACCGACTGGGTGATGAGAGGGTTCGACGGCACCCTTCACGAAGCCAAAGGTGAGGTCATCCTTCCCCTCATCATCGGACCAGCAACTTTCAAGGTTCCTATGCACGTGGTAGATATTCCACCAAGCTACAATCTTATCCTAGGCCGCCCATTCCTCCACCAAAACTCCATTGTGCCTTCCACCCTTCATAGGATGCTTAAGTTCCTATGGAAGGGGGAAGTCATCATCATATTGGCAGAGAATTACTACCACCCAAGACAATCCGTAGCAGCGATGGCATCTTCCGGGTCACCACACCCGACACTAGAACCGGTTGCCGCCTCACCACTGGGTCTCCAGAACCCAAATGGTTATGACTATCTATTCAGACGAACGGAGCCCTAGGAGGATAACCCACAACCAGATCAGGAACCAGAAGACGGCCTGCTGCGACTGTTCGGAGAATCTCCGGTATGCACTAGGGACCCAATTCTTCACCAACCTCCCTTGCCAGTGCCAATCCTACAGGGAGGAATTTCGGAAACGGATGTAGCGTCCGACTGGTTTGTACAGGGAAAGGAGACGACAAGGTGCGCTCCTTCCCCCTCTCCTTCAAACTAGCACCGCATCACCCACCTAATGACCTAGGTGGGAACACTCCAGGCTTGCAGGTCATCAACATCAGAAGGCATGCCTGATGGCTTCCGCGCGACTCACGCCGGAACCCACTCCTCCAACAGCAGGGCTTGGCATCCCACGCACAAGTGCGCCAGCAGTTGCGTCCTCAGCAGCCACTGACTTGGCAACCCGACCAAGTCAATCGGGGCTTGGCAATCATACCAAGTCTCTCACTCGACACAGCAAACCACCAATCCCTCAGGCACCGGGCAGATCAACTGGAAACCGCCCACCACCAATGGGGACCCTGCATCATGGAGTCAGGGCAGCTGGCCTACTCAGTCTGGGAAACATCTTTCAAAGCACTGGCCAACACTCTGGGACAGAACTAGGGGCATTCTGCCCCTCCCCTCAAGCCAGTAAATGAGACCGGCCTATTGCATTCTCGTCTGAAACTCCACCCGGTTTCCGCCTCCCATCTACCTGGTAGCCGGTTCCTCCCACCAGGGCAGAACTAGGGGCATTCTTCCCCTCATTCTCTATGGATGCTTCGCAGCCAGAACAATTGATGGGGCCTGACGACACAATGCCTTGGGAAGACGAGCACGGCAAGTCCACCATCGTCCCCTTTGAAGCACTTTCGGGGTCCATCACTACCTCAAACCGACAACCGGTTCACCTACCTGGCACCCAACCAGAAAACCACGGGCACCGCTCCCGCCAAACCCATCGTCCAACACCCTTCCAACTTGAAGGTCAACAAGTCGCTGAAGACGCTGACGGGCCCCTACTTGCAAAGCCAAGAATCCAAAGAAGAAGACCCGTGGGTTCAACCACCCGAGTCTATGGGCATAGCATCTACTGATGAAATTGAGCTTGTAAACCTTGGGGATGTATAACATAGAAAAGAAACGAAAATTAGCAAAGAGGTTCCCGAGCCCTACCGGCAACAACTCCTCACACTCCTGCATGAATTTGTGGAGGTGTTTGCATGGGATTATGAAGACATGCCCAGTTTGGATGAACGGGTAGCAGTCCACTGACTGTCCCTCAAATCGGAAGCCCGACCTGTGAAACAAAAAGCTCGACGGATGAGACAGGAATAGGCCCAGAAGTTGAAGGAAGAAGTCCACAAATAGTTGAATGTCTGGTTCCTCCAACCTGTCTTCTACCCAGAATGGGTGGCAAACATGGTGCTCGTCCCAAAGAAAGATGGGCGGGTACGCATGCGCGTCGATTATTGGGACCTCAACAAAGCCAACCCCAAGGACGACTTCCTGCTACCACACATAGACGTCTTGGTAGATGACACCGCCAAGTATGGGGTATACTCTTTCATGGATGGATTCTCTGGATACAACCAAATCCTCATGGCAGAAGAAGACAAGGAGAAAACTACGTTCACAACCCCTTGGGGGATCTTCTGTTATAGGGTGATGCCATTCGGGCTCAAAAATGCAGGTGCTACTTACCGAAGAGCCATGACCACCCTCTTCCACGACATGATGCACAAAGAAGTTGAAGTCTACGTCGACGACATGGTAGTGAAAGCGCGCACTCATCAGCAACATCTCAAGCACTTAAGAAGACTATTCAAGTGCCTAAAGAAGTACAAGCTCAAATTGAACCCATCAAAATCAACCTTCAGGGCCACCACCGGGAAGCTCCTCGACTTCGTCATCAGCAAACAGGGTATTGAGGTAGATCCCGACAAGGCGAAAGCAATCTTAGATATGCCTCCCCTAGAGACGGAACAACAGATCCGAAGCTTGCTGGGTAGGCTACAATACGTCGCGCGTTTCATCTCGCGCCTCACGCCAATCTATGAGCCTTTCTTCAAACTGTTGAAGAAAAACATTAGCTTCACGTGGACAACAGAATGCCAAGTCGCCTTCGACCACATCAAGCATCAGTTGTCCCAACCGCCGGTTCTCATGCCACCTCACCTCGGATGACCGCTTTTCCTATACATGTCGGTAACAGCTCACAAAGAATAGTACGAGCTGATTGAAAAATACTGTCTCTCGCTGGTTTGGACGGTGAAAAAGTTGCGACACTACCTGGTGGTCTATCCAGTTTTGTTGCTCAGCCGCCTAGATCCCCTGCGCTACCGCTTCAACCAACCGGCCTTGGTAGGCAAGTGCGTAAAATGGCAAATGCTCATTGCAGAGTTCGACATCCGGTATGTATCCCAGAAGTCCATGAAGGCTTAAGCCATGGCCGACTAGCTGGCACACCAGCCCTTGCCAGATTACCAGCCACTAGAAGATTCCTTCCCAGGCGAGCCGATCTTCACCATCGACGAGCCGAATCCAGACCAGTCAGATCTGGATCAACTAGATCCCGATCAACCGAAACCCCATACCTTGTACTTTGACGGAGTAGTCAACACTAAAGGTCGTGGGGTAGGGGTCGTCTTAGTGGATTCTCACGGAAGGATGCTGCCCGTAGCCAAGCGGCTTCTCTTCACATGCTCACACAATGAGGCAGAATACGAGGCTTGTATCATGGGGCTACGACTTGCGTGGGAACTCCAGGTTACACATCTGCAAGTATTCAGCGACGCCATGCTGGTAATTTCTCAAACCCTCAACAGGTGGAAAACCCGAGACCCCAAGCTCCAGCCGTACCAGGAACTCGTATTGCAATTAGCAAGCGACTTCTGGTTCGTCCACTTCCAACACATCAGCCGCAAGCATAACCCATACGCAGACGCTTTGGTCGTCTTAGCCTCATGGGTAGCGGTCACGGAAGGGCAGAGCATTGCCATAGAAGTCACAACACTTCACCAACCACCCTACAGCGAAGACGTCTACAGCCTTACAGAAGTCTCCAGACAGGCCGACGCCAGACCCACAACTGTGCCTCTGGCTAGCCGCTCCAGCAACCAGCAGACTGCCGGCCAATGCAAAGAACCAACTTCGGCTGACGAGCCAAGCAACATAGATTATAGGTCCCCAGACCATAACCTGAGAAACTCACAGCAAGAGGACAGCCCATGGTATTCAGATATACGAACTTTCTTGGAAACAGGAGAGTTCCCCCCAGAGGCCACTACCCAAGACAGACGTACGTTGTCAAGACTAGCAGCTAGCTACGTCTTCAGCGGGGGACAACTCTACAAAAGATCTCACAAATAGACTCTCGTCTGGTGCGTAACCTCACTCGAGGCACGTACGATTATGTAGGAAATCCATGAAGGTGTCTGTGGATCCCACATGAACGGGATCCTCCTGGCGAAAAAGATCATGCTTCAAGGCTACTACTGGAGCACAATGGAAGTGGACTGCACCGCGTACGTCCGTCGCTATCACCAGTGCCAGGTACATGGGAACCTCATCGACGTGCCCCCCAAGGAATTATACAACATGGCTTCTCCTTGGCCATTTTCCATGTGGGCCTTGGATGTGATAGGTGAGATCAAGTCAACAGCCACCAATGGACACCGGTATATACTGGTGGCCATCGATTACTTCACCAGGTGGGTGGAAGCGGCCTCCTACAAGACAGTCACGGCAGCCAGCACCCAAAGGTTCTTGCACAACAACATTGTCACCCGGTATGGCGTACCCTTCGAGGTGGTGACCGATAATGGCACCAACTTTATAGCCAAGCAGGTCACAAGCTACCTCGAACAATGCCATATCCGCCACTTAAGGGCATCCCCCTACAT
>JAMKPZ010002502.1:0-26393 GCA_024699675.1 Amphibolis antarctica
CAGGTTACGCACTTTGACACTCCCGAAAGTGGATAGAAGTGATTTTCCTTCCACTCCTATAATGAATGTGATTTCCTTCCTAACCCTCTTCCTCTCCCACTTCCACAAAGTCAATAGGTTGGCATTAAAAATACTATTATGTTGGTCAACGGCATGATATTAAAAAATATGATTTTTTAATTAATTTATATTTATTTAATATTTTAAATTTTAAATTTTTTTAAAAATATTTATTTAATTAACAAATAATAACATTCCACGATCAAAATGAAAACATTCAACATTAACAAGATAACAACTTAATAAATAAGATAACAATAAATATAATTAAATTAAATTTTTTATTTATTAATGAATTACGTATTTTATATTTATATTATTACAAATTTACAATTACATTTAAAAAAAAATTACAACAAAATTAAATTATAGTTTTGAAAAAAATTACAAATTGAAAAATTATAATGTTTTAATTATGAAATATTTAAGTTTGATAGTTGTTATGTGAATTCTTCAACTTAATCTTATTCACGAAGTCGAACAAGCTTTTAGTCTTTTACACACATTAATGCTCATATTATATTTTCTTTAAGCCTACATCTTCGATTATTAAGCACGTTGCTACTCATGTTGAAAACTTATTTACAAGCTACTTAAGACATTGAAATTGTTAATAAATCATTTACCATTATTGATAAAATTGGAAAAATCATTGATTGTTGCGTTTACCAATCTAAAACACCAAATACATTTAAGTTAGAATGTTGGATAAATAATAATGATTAGTGATTTGTTGAATTAAAAGTAATTAATTCTTGTCTAGATACTATAGGATTATAATTATATAATGATGATGTTAGAATATCTTTATCAAATCTTGAATCTTGTAAAATTGCCCAAGAATATGAAGATGGTCCAACATTTGATTTTAGTATTGTGAACATTGGTGGAAGAGAATGTTTTATTCTTAATCTATATTTTTGTGCGTATAAATCAAACATTTTATTTAATTATTCTTCTATTGTATTAATAGTTAATCCTAAATCTACACCTAAACCTATTTGTATTCCCCTAATTAATTTAATAGCATATCTTATTTTATACCTATGATCTAAGTATGTACTCAAAATATATAATTCTAGGATTTCATTCCAATATTTTAAATTTTTTTGTTTCATCCTATTGACTATTGGTTGGAAAAATGGATATTCCTCGTATTTATTAAAAACTCATGAAATATCATATAAATAATGCAGCACATAGATAGATGTAGAATAATAAATTCTTGATAATCTAAGAGTTGCATCATAAAGATATTTTAAAAATTCAACAAAATATTTTACAATTTTAAAATCATCATTAATTAATTGTTTTTGATAATTATCAGAATGATGACGATTATACATAGACATTATTGAAATTTCATATGGTAATATACTTTCTAACATTAAATATATTGAATTCCACCTATGTTGAACATCTAAAAAGAATTTTTTATACGACATTTCAAAAGAATTACATTTTCATCAAATTGTTGCTATAGCTTTTTTGAAGTAGTTATAAAATTTACAGTATCTCTAACATTTTCAATATAAATTTTAATTTCTTTTATACCTGATTGTATAATAATATTAATTATGTGACACATACATCTTTGGTGAAATAATTTAAAATCATTTGGGGGACTTAATCTACTTTTAAACATTGATATTATTACAATATTATTAGTTATATTATCAAAAGTTATACTACCTATTTTATTTTTAATTCCATATAAATCAAAAAATTTCATAATGTTTGCAAACATTGTTTTAGTAGTATGTGAATGTTGAATTTTTCTAAATTCTATTAATTTTTTTGTAAAATCCAATTTTAATCAATATAATATGTAGTTACAGCTATATACCCATCCTTAATTCTATTCAATTAAATATTTGAAGTGCATGCTATACATGTCATTATTGTACTCATAATATTAATAAATTCTAATCTAAGCATATTAAATAAATTCATAATATCTGACCTAATAGTATTTCTAGATATATGTTTATATTGTGAAAAATATGCTTTATTAATATATTCATCAAAACATTTATTACTTCCAAAACTTATTGGTAAATCTTCTAGACAAATAAATTTAGCATGCAAGTCCTTAGCCCTTTAAGAATCATAAGTCCATAGGCTAACACTACCCTCAAGAGTAAAAGAAAGTTGGGTTTGAATAGTTTTATCTTTATTCCTATTTTTACATGTACTAATATGCCTAGTTAAATGACTTATATTGCCAGACATTTTACAAAAGAAGTCAGTATTACAGAAGTTATAGAATGCTTGTTCCTCTGAAGTACTGTCTGTCATAGTTTTCATCATTATTATGTATTTTGATCAAATGGAAGCTCTCTTCCGAGACTTCCTCGACAGCACAGTTGAAGTTGAAGTTGAAGTTGAAGATTTAGTAGTCTTCATTGACGGCATGACTTCAATTTCAGGAAATTTTTATTGAGGATATTCGTAGTCTCTAGAACTTTGACTTTAGTAGTAGGCCATTGTTTGTGATTTGTGAATTGAGTGAGAAAATTTGAGAAATTGAGAATGTTATTGAGATTTTGAGTTGAGAAATGAGAAGAAGTGAGATTGGAGGAGTTGGTGAAAAAAAAAACAAACAAACTCCATCAATTTATAGAAAAATGACGCCACCTGGCCTGCCCCACCCCACCTCGCCCGTTACACCCTGTCGGCTGCCTATTGCGCCTCGCCTACCTTGCCTGCCTTGCCTGTTGTGCGGTTTCCGACCTTGCACCCTACCTGACTTGTCGACTGGTGCCTGCCAACCCGCTTGTTGCCATCGTCTATCATCGACCATTGCGTCGACGTTCTCCTCTTCTTCTTCTCTTCTTGCCCTCTTCTTCTCCTCTTCTTGCCCTCTTCTTCCTGGCCAAACCCTAGCCTGCCACCACCGTCAAACCGCCTTGCCTCCACCAACCTTGCCACTACTTGCCGTTGCCATTGACCGCCCCTGTGTTGCCCCCTCCTCGCCTAGTCGCCTTAGGTTTGTTGCACACGCATGCTGGGTTGTGCCGTGCCGGTTTTGTGTCGGCATTCATATCGTGTCGAGCCGACACAAACTAGTTGAGGGTCAACCTAGGCACGACCCACGCACTGCCATTGACTAGTGCAGTCAAACCATACCAAGTCGTGCTGGGCGGTGTCGAGTTGGCCCGACATGGCCCAATTGACATCTCTACTCTTCTCCATTGAACCGTACAGAGATTTAAGCGTAGGATTTACCTTGCCACTGCTTGTGCGTGCCCCTCCCTCTCTTCTCGGCATCCTCCCTCTTTGCATAATCGCATCGTCGTCGTGCACACCCCTCTCTTCCCGGTCACCTCCTGCTCACATGCGCCCCTCTCCATCTGATCCCTCTTCATCGTTGCAAAAGTTCCACTTCATCCAAGCCTTCTTTGCCTTACGCTTGCCACTCTCCGTCTGAGTCGTCTGAGTCCTCTTCGCCCTATGCATGCCCCTATTTGTTTGAGCCCTCTTCACCCTACGTAAGCCTGCGCAAACACCCTCTCTTCTTTGGGAATTTTCCTTAAAATTACGAAAATACGATAAAAAATTTATAAAATCTAAAAATACTACTTTTTAGTGGTTGTAGTGGATAGTGCAGAAGTTCCATAATGTAGTGAGGGCGTGCCTCGGCGGAAGTTTTGGTTGCTTTTCATGTAAAAGAATATTTTATTTTAATTAAATTATAAATGAATATTGTTTAAAATATATAAAAGTTAATATGATCGAAGATACGATGATTAAATAATGAGAAGAGTAAATTGAAAAATGTAAAATTAGTAATAAAAATTAGAAGTATTACAAGAAGTTAAGAGTTGTATTCACGAACAAAGCCTTAATCATGTTTAATTAAACTAATTTACATCTTCATATCACGCACACATGTGATTGGACACCAGTTGATCAAGGTACGACGCTAACGAGTAATTTTTTTCAAACTCCGAAAATTGAAAAAATTTAAAATTAAAGTTAATTTAATAAATAAAGTTAAAACAACATAATAATTTACATGATAATAGTTTAGACATTGAAATTAATACAGTAATATGTTATTGAAAAAATTAAATTGAAAAAATTTACATGTGAATCATACCCTATAATGTGTCAAATGATTATTTAAATTAAAATAATCATTTCATGATTTTAATATTTTTATTTATATTCAAAACTACATTCAAAAAAAAACAATTCTAGCAGATTTTATTAAAATGATCATACGAAGAGATGCGAAGAAAATCAAACATATTATTATTATATTATATTATATTATTATTATTTTCCCTTTTCTCGCCTTTTTCCTATCGTTGTTTTCACACTTCGTCCACGCCTCCGCACCGGGACTTCCGGTTGCACTTGCCGGTCATTCCCCCGCGACTAAAAGTGGACGGCCGTGATGTTTCACGGCGAAGAAGTTGCAGCAAATCTCGGCCGTTGGTGCCTCCACGTACTACGAAGTCCTTTTTTTTTTCAAAAAAAAATTGTTCCTAGCGTGGTTACCGTGATGTGTTCCGAGAAACCGTTGATCGGTAAATATGTATATATAGGGTCCCAATAATTTTTAGCGATGATATTTATAAAAAACTGCTTGTATAGATGTATAAATTTAAGTTATTTTTTTGAATTTTTACTTTCTCTGTTAAAATGAAATCGTTTGGTAATTTTGATGTTCTAATTTGAAATTGAGGAGATATGTGGAAATGTTTAAGAGGAAAGGAGAGAAGATGATGAAAATTAATCTTAATACATTTTCAGTTGTTAGATTAAGTAACTATAAAATTAATTTTTTATAAATATCACTAAAAAATATTATCTCATATATATATATATATATATAGGGATTATATGTTCTATAGGTACCCACAGAAATAGCTTCTGTGAGTGCTCGATTTGGACTGTTCAATCTTGATTAGATGACTACAGAAGGGACAAGTGTGAGTAGGCAAGCGTGATGGCAGATAGTGACCACAGGGGTGATGGCGACGACAACAGAGACGGCTTTTGCAAGTGATGTCGATTTACTATTGGAGAAAAGGGGAATAAGACTTTTGCACAATGAAAATCCGATTCACTACTAAGGGAAAAGAGGAAGAAGGGGAAGAAGGGTTCACCATCACCTGTGTCATCATCACTATCGCCAATGCCTTTGTGGTCACTGTTTACCGTTGCCCTTGCGTTCACACCTTCTACAACCGTTCGATCGAGATCAAATACCTATAAAAATTACTTTTATAGGTAACTACGTACTCACATATATATATATATACATATAAGGTGCGACGATGGATGCTGGCACTACAAGAAAATTCTGAAAAAATAACGAACCTAATTCTAAAAAATTGTCACTTTTTACATTCGTCACCTATTTTATAAGTGACGATTTCAAAAAATCCGTCACCTGTTCCTTTAAAGCCGGTTGAAAAAAGAGAGGGAAAAATGGGCTTGTTTTGTTCATGTAATTTGTCAAGATAACAGTCTCTCTTATTGGCCATTAATTGATTCAGTGCTAAATCAGAAAAGATGATGATGGCTCATACATCTATCCATCTATCTATCTATATATATTTAAATTTGGGAGCAATTCATGGTATGAACGGAGCGAAGACCACGACCGAGTTCTGACCCCCAAAGCCGAAAGAATTTGATATACCTACAATCACATATTTTAACAAGTTTGTGAAAAGTTTCATCAAATATATATATATACACATGCGTACAATCTTGATAATTAATACTACAAGAAAATAAACCTACGGTAACAGATTTGTTCAATAATTTAGTTTTCTCGTAGTATGAAGTTATAATTAATTAATTAATTAATTCCACTTGATGGGGTTGGCAATGTAAATCTCTTCTTTTCCAAATATTTCTATCGATCTACTGTTTAAACCTTAAATCTTAAACCCTTACTATCAAATTTTGTCTTAAATTTTAATGATTTAAATGTTTTTTACAATTTCTAACTAATAAATAGTTTTATTTCTGCCTCTACTTCTTTTACAATTTTTTTTATATCTTCCACTGAAATGACAGAAACGAGAAGACATCTTCCGTTGAATATAAGTTTTTTTAAAAAACACGAATTCTTCGAAAGTGTGTAAATTAACAAATCTTTTGTAATAATTGTAACAAAAAAATCACTCTAAAAATCTTTACAATCTAACGAAATCTTAGTTTCTGATGAAGAAATTTGAATGCATTAACGTACCCACATGGACTTCATGCCTTTGCTTTGTGTATGGGACAGTGCTGATGTTAACCTCTGGCTCCAGGTTCTACACACACAACAAAAAGAACACATGATTTATTTTCATATATTATTAATCAACATGAGATGCAATATATATATATATACATTATAAGAAAATGGGGGCATTTATAACTTTAAATCTTAAATTCTAAATCTTATATACACACATACACGCATGCATGTTAAAAAATTTAAGTAGTTGTAGATAGTTGTATAACATATATATATTTAAAAATCTTACAACAGGTGTTTGTCTCGTAGATACATTAAACTTAAAATTTATCAAAGATAAAATTAAAAGTTGCATTTGAAATGATAATAGATGTTAAATCTTAAACCTTAAACGTTACATGAAATTTGACTTTATAAGTGAAAAACTTTTATTGTAAATGTGTAATTTATTTTTTATATAAATATTATTATAGGTCTTTATTGATCCATTATTATATATATATATATATATTTATATTTATGGCCTCACAATATCCTTATGATGTATAGTTTTGGGAACTTTTTGAAACATCGTTCTTGTGACGGCCACAAAAATCATCACAAAAAGTTATCATAATTTTTACATAGCCACTAATAAAGGATTTGTGTATTTAGAATTAATAGAAAATCACGTGAAATGATAAAAAATTTTACATAATTTTCTATTAATTTTAAATACACAAACACTATGTAAAGGTCTTTAGTGACGACTTTGGAGATCTTTTGTAACAACCATGATCGTCACAAAAGTTCTATTTTCCTATACTATGTTCTATTTTCAATGTCATTTTCACCATTGGTATTTTTAGTTGATGTATCTAAATCATTAGATGAATACTTATAATATCTTTGACTGTGAGTTGATCTCTACAATAACACTAAAGTCATACATACATACATACATACATACATACATATATATATATGTGTATGCGACTGCAAGAGAGTTCTATCTTGTTGTTGGTACATACAAGCTTAGGCTTTATCTGAAGAGAGCTTCAACCTGTTTTGGGAGTTGAATAAAATTGTAATTTAAACTAGTAAAATAAATTGAGTTAAAACTATATAATAATTATGTGATATATGGAAATTTATATATTAAAGTTTGTTTGGTAATAATAATGATGAAAATTTGTGTGAAGCTAAAACTCGAGTTGAAAGAAACAAGGACTTAAGGATGTAGGCATTTATAATAAGTTTAAGAGTAAACCCAAAGTTAAGAGCACATGGATACCATACATATTGGTTGAGAGTAGGATGAAGCCACCCGGTGGTGATGGCCTTGATCGTTGCGACCGCCTCTAGCGCTCCAGCGGCACCAAGGCCATGTCCGATCATCGACTGCACATTCATGGTAAGCAAACACAAGAGGTTGAAGCTTATAACTAGCTGCTCAGCAACAGAAGATGATGATGATGACGACAATAATGACGGTAGACCTTGCCTTTGTGGAGTTCATTCTCATCTCGAAGGTATCCCTAAACACATGGTTCAGTGCACTCAGCTCAGCGAGGTCCCCCACCGGGGTCGACGTTGCATGGGCGTTCACGTAGTTCACCTTTACGTACATGCATGTAGGTCATCAAATGGCACGTGCTCTGGTTAATTAATTGAGTGATCTAGTGATTAATTACCTCCTCCGGAGAAACACCTGCATCCTTAAGGCTCTTGAGGATGCAAGACGAAACCATCAGGCCGTCGGATCGAGGATCGGTCATGTGGTAGGCGTCGCAGGTTATGGCTCCTCCCAGCAACTCGGCCATCACCGCCGCTCCTCGGCTCCTTGCATGCGCCAAGCTCTCCATCACCTTCCACGATCAGCAAAATTTAATCTCAAGATCAATTAGTAATGTTTACTAATTTAATTTTAAAATAGTCTCCGATAAATGTAAGAAATAACGAATTGAATCTAACATGTGAAGAACCCTTTCAACATAAACAATGAATGGAGCCAACAATGGTTGCATTTGTTGCAAAGCTTTTCAGTTGTGTTTGTTGTCATAGTGGTGTATTGTGAATTAATCCAACAATCCTAATGTGCATAGTAAATTATAAGATAAAAATTTATATATAAAGATTTGTATAATAATAATAATATATAAGAATTCACGAAGAGATATAAAACCATTTTAGGAGACAACAGAAAAGAGAAGTGAGAGAGGTGTAGATTGTTAGAATATAATTCAATATTAATAAATGTAGTTAATGAATTGATCTACGAAGAATCTTTTTGCTTTTAGTTAATTAATTTTGAGATAAAATTTTAACATAAATGATATGAGTAATTAAGGGTGTATGTATTTTATTTAAGATGTAGAATTAGACGATGTAAGATTCATCTTTTTGAAGAAATTATAAGATTTATAAGATACAGTTGTTTTTTATAATTTTTTAATATAAAATATTAAAATTATTTGATAAATATTACCGTAAATTATTATAATTTATAGTAAAAAAAGAAGAAGTGCAGAGTGAAAATGCTCGGTACCAGGACGCCGGCGCCTTCGCCGAGGACGAAGCCGTCGCGGTCCTTGTCCCACGGGCGGGAAGCCTTGGTGGGCTCGTGGTTCCTCTGTGACAGCGCCCTGCAGGCGGAGAAGGCGCCGATGCCGTAGGGATAGATGGGGGACTCCGTCCCGCCGGCGAGCATGACGTCGGCCTCTCCGCTCCTGATGTGGTTGGCGGCGGCGTAGAGGCAGAAGTTGGCCGTCCCGCAGGCGGAGGAGATGGAGTAGTTCGGCCCCATGAGCCCCATCTCCATGGCCAGCAGCGCCGACCCCATGTTCGTCACAGTCAGTGGTATGAAGCAGGGGCTGATCTTGTGGTACCCCTCGTACCTCAGGCTGTCCACCGCCGCCTTAAACGTACCAACGCCGCCGGATCCTGAGCCCACCACCACCCCTACCCTCGACCTGTCTTGCAGCCGCAGTGCCCGTCGATCGAGCCCGGCGTGCCGAAGCGCCTTCCGGCCGGCGACCAAACAGTAGCGCCACAAGTCATCGAGGTCGCCGCCGCCGACTACGCCGTCGGTTGGGCTTTCACCGTACAGTCCTTCGGAACAGAAGCCCCGTATCTGGGCGGCGAATCTCACCGGCAGGCGAGAGGTGTCGAACCTGTCGATCAGGCAAACGCCGCTCTCTCCTTCCAGCAGTTTGTCGTAGAAGCCGTCCACATCGTTCCCGAACACCGACACCACTCCCATCCCCGTCACAACCACTCTCTTCCTCGGATCCTTCTCTCGTCTTGGAGCCGCCCTTGCGCCGCCGACCTTTCCCTTCCCGGCCCTCCTCACCATTATTGCAAGTTCCGGACCTTCAATTGAAGCAGTGCAGGCATTCAGCACGCCCTTTCCAATTCCACATCCAAATTCACATATATATACATCTATCTATGCATCTAATTAATAATTAACCCGCACAAATCAATCGAAATCTTTGTCATTTGTTGGAAAGATCACACCCACTTACTCCTCTGCTTCAAACCACCGAACAGGCCGACGGCAGTCTCCCCCACATGTCCGACGGTGGTCTTTTGCAGAGACGTCGACGATGCAGGAAGCACCACACCCATCTTGTTTGCAGGGATCGATGAGGGTGGAGAAGACGACCCCCAACTCCAAATTGGTATCTCTGGCCCTGCGATCTTTCTCTGCAGGCTCGGTTTGGTACTGTTGTTGAAGCCCACACACAGCTTGCATGATCCCTCTGTTTTCGCGCCATGTCCGGCTCTCCGATCTGCATCAAACCTTCGTGCCTTCCATTTTGGGTTTCTTCGTTCCGATGTTGCAGAGGCGCGCTCGCTCGTGCACATGTACACTTTGGGCTGGACCGAGCCTGCCCAATACGATCAAGTCGGCCCATTTGGTTGCTGCAGTTCAGTCTGTTAAAGGTTATTTTTTTATAGAAAATATACGATTTATGATAAAATAATTATGATAATATTTTTTAAAATTTATGATAATTAATAAATAAAATATTTAAAATAATAAATATAATAATGAATGAAATATGTTATTAATTGTCATAAAGTTGAAAAAATTATTATTAAACGAAGCTTATATATCTTACAAAAATTTGTCACTATAGGATATGTAGCACCTATCACTATATCTTTTTTTAGAAGAAAATAAAAATCTTATATTTCTATGTAATAATAAAAAATAACAATTATACTTATTTTAAAATTACTCTGAGACCAACAACTCTCAATCAATCCTCTTAGAAATCTTGAAGTAATGTTCTTATGTTTTGTATGAGCGAATTTCAAACTTGCAATCATATAATCTGTGGATAGTATTTCAACCAAGTAAACTATACCACTTCAATAACATTAATATATACAATTAATATATAATAATAGATACTATAATAATAATAATAATCCATTAATATTAGTAATAACATTAAATATATCTATTATTCTATTTAATTAATAAATTTATTACTTAATATTAATGGTGATGATGGTCAGCAAGTAAACACCCACCTTTGTTGTTTGATACTAAATTTATTATTTATTGGATTCTCTATCATCGGCAGGAGGAGGAGGAGGAGGCTGATAAAACAAAGCTGGACCACCAAGTTAAATAATCGAGAATCCATATCCACAAGTTCGTCTGGGAGAAATGGTCTGTCACGCACTTGAAGAGCTCAAGTTTCTGAGCAAGACTGGTCCTCCCCAAAATGAATGGCCCATGCAGCCTGCTGGTTTTCATTAATGCAACAATTACAGCCCAAATTTGCCTGGCTGAGTGGAAACAACTCTGAACACTACTGCACTCGGCTGATTTCTGCAGTAACATCAAACAGTAGTGAACATGGGGCTGAAAAGAGGTCTTATTGGGTGGTACTGACAATTAAGTTAACAGGATCGATCACCACTGCTGATCGATGAAGGGAAAGGACTAGTTTGGAAATTGTTGCTTGTGGAAGAACATAATTGCTTCTTAACATTCTTTTTTATCTTAGTTTTATCTCAGTTCTATTCTTTTATGCTTATATATATATATATATATATATACATACATGAGAGCATGAGTTTTATAAGTATTTATAGAACTCGTTTCTGTAAACATCTGTGATTGATCAATAGGTGAAATTTATTTTTTTTAAAATATTTTTTCTTTTAAGTAAAATTTAAAAATACATACTCTCTCTTCATTAAAAAAATGTGTACACTATTTAACAAAAAGACCCTACCCAGAAGACTTTGTATAGTTATGCCTTAACTATACGAACTTGTGTATTTAAATAAATATTCTTTATTTGTATTCTTTTTGCACAGTACTCGGTGACATCAACATAATGTTGATTGACATCAAATCTATGTTGTTTGCCGTCCATCCGATAGCCACCTATAGAAGCAACTTCTATGGGTGGCTACAGAGCTATTATTGCCTATATATATATATGGTTTACAAGATCTATAGGTGTCTATAGAAGTTTATTCTATAAGCAGCGAGTAAACCGATTTGAGCATTGGGTTTATTTGATGAAAGCATCGGGTTAGCTAATGAAATGATTAGATTAATCGATGAAATGATCGAGTTTACTTGATGATCTCATTAGTTTACCTAATGAAAGTATTAGGATTACTTAGTGATCTCATCAATTTATCTAATGAAAGCATTAGGTTAATCGATGAAATTATCGTGTTTACTTGATGCTTACAAAAAAGACTTTTATAAACATCTACTGAGCCCTTTTTTCCATAAATATATATATGTGTTTCTAGTGGTACTTAGAGAAAACTAATTCTATAGGTGACTAATTGAATGATTTAGATTAAATCTTATCAAAAAATGACTAATTGAATGATTTAAATTAAATCTTATTAAAAAGATTTTCTTACACTGATTCTTTCTATATGTTTGCACTCCTCAATCGTTATCCTTCCACTTACTGCTCACACCATCATTGTCCCTCCACTCGCTACTACTTGTACCATCATCATCTCTCTTACATGTTACTTATGTCATCTTCATCTATCTTGTCTATTACTCGTGTTGTCAACTATTTGCTCGCTACTCACATCGTCGTCATTCTTTTTGTCTATTGTTCATGTTGTTGTCATTCATTTGCTTGCTACTCATACTATTGTCATCTCTTTTGTTTGTTGCTCGTACCATCATTCTCCCTCTCACTTGCTGTTCATGTCGTTGTCGTCCCTTTGCTCACATCCCTCCACTCGCATCATACAAATATAAGATTGCATGATATATATTGAAGGCAAATATAAGATTAAAGTTTGAATGCTAAAAACAATCACTACTTATTAATTAAAAAAATTGGCACTCCATGCCGTGGAAGTGCAAAATACATATGAACATTTCACCTTGTTCGGATCTTATACAAATGTACATACATAGATATAAATTGGTGAAAAATTAAACATATATCATGCAAAAATGGTTTGCAACATGGATCTCATTTACAGAAGTTTCAATTAATTGAAAATTTTAAAATATATTTCAATTTAAAATTCAACATTTTTTTGATTACGGGGGCATTTGACACGTTTGTGCATACATGGTAAATTAAGAAATTGAAAATTAGGAAACTTTTCCTGTGATTTTCAGTTGTTTGTGTAGACTGGAAATTTTAGAAAATTTTTAAAAAAATTTGGTGATATAAAAAGGTAATTCTCCCCACTTACCCCCCTTCCCCCCTTTGAAAATTTCACCCAATTTTGAAAAAACTAGGGTGGCCACATTCATGCACTCTCGTCTATGTTTGCCGCGTCTATCGCTTGTTCATGCTCGCTGCTTGTCTACGTTCACCACGTTTGCTAGTTTGCGTTCGTTGCTCGTTCACCATTGATCTGCCTTCGTCGCATCCACCTTCGTCGCATCCACCTTCACCACTCCTTTGTCAACCAACCATCCACCTTCACCGTGTCTGCCACTGCTATCGCCATCGTCGATCTTCAGGTCTACTCTTTTCTTCATTGTGTCTGCCTTCATTGTTGATCTTCATGTCGTTTCTTCCAATATGATGAACTATTTTATTTTTGATTTGTGTTTAACACAAATCGTTCATTTGATTTGGTTTAAAATGTGATTTTAACCTAGATCTGCAACGAATAACCCAATGTCTCAAATGCAAATCTGATATTTGTAGATCTGTAATGTGTTTGTCAATCTATAATGTGTAGGTCTGTAATGTGTTTTTTGATCATTCCTTTAATTTGTAGGTTTGTAATGTATTTTTTACAACATCTATATACATGGGTCGATGTTGGATTCAAATATGTCGATACCCAATTTGACTTTTACAACATGAAAGTTTGGTTTTTGATGTGTGTGAAGCACAAACAGTCAAACAGATGCTTGCTTTTACAGCATGTAATTGGTGCAGGTCTTATTTTTGTATCATGTATGTTTTCTTTTTGAATGTCTTCTTTTATAGCATCTATGTCTTTTTTTGAATGACCCAATGCTTTTGGATTTGTAATTTTGCATTAATACAACTACTTCTTATAATTATGCATTAATATGCCATGATATTATGCTTAATTTTACAGCAAACAATTTCTGTATTTGAATTAATTTTTTTAAACTATTAACCGTATTTGTAAAATTTATATGAAAATTTTCTTTAATTTCCTGTACATGCACAAACAGGTAAAGTGAAAATATAGATTTTCTAAATTTTCCATTGCACGCACAAACAACCTTTTTAAATTTTCTTTTTCCTAAATTTCACTTTCCTTTAACTTTTTCTTTTACAAAATTTCTTTTTATTTAATTTTCAGGATGCACAAGCAGACCCTCTATGTATCTTATTTATCAATACTAATTGACTAAACAGAGAGAACATAGGTTTTGTTTGCTTAGAAGTAGAGTTAATTTTGTACAAACTTTTACACTTATCATCATTACATAAATCTTTATGTATAAATTTTCATCGTATTATTTATTGTATATGTAACTCAACTTTGTTTGTTTTACCACTAGTAATTCCAATTTTTGAACTTTACTAAGAAGTACTTTGTGCTTTTGGAAATGATGAAAAAAATGTAAAATATTGATAAATAATAGATCAAAATTTTCATTATTTCTCACTATTTTCAAAAGCATAAACAAACAAAGCTATATATAGTTCCCATGCTCTCTCTCTCTCTCTCTCTCAAGACTTGTTTATTTAAGAGTTATTTACTATATATGCACTTTATTTTTTATTATATACCTTAGTTGTGTATAATAACATTTATCAAACATTTTATTAACATTTTACGTTAAAAAATCATATAAAAAACTTACATCATAAATTATGTAATTTCCTAAAAAACGTGAACTTCACCTTACCTAATTCGATCTCCTAAGGTTTATTTGTTTAAGAGGTAAAATTAGTTAAGAAAATGTTAACGTTTTCGAAGAAATTATACGATTTATGATGTAAGTATTTTGATATAATTTTTAATATAAAATATTAAAATTATTTGATAAATATTTATGATATAAAATAAAAAAATAAAAAAACATAATGTAAAACTCATAAACCGTAAATCTTAAATTCTAAATCTTACCGCTGTCACAAAGTACAGTTCTCTGCCGTTGCAAACAGATCACACCTGTATGGTCACATCAAGGTAATGTTTGTACTTTTAATATTTAATAAAAATAATAAAAAATAACGAAAATTTTAACTATTAATTTCTTAATAATTTCAAAAATACAAACACCACTCAAATCATATTACAAGAAGAAAGAAATTAAATGGAAGAAAAAGAAGTGGCAGAAGGAAGAGAAGAAGAAACGAGTCACGGAGAGACCCATGTTATTATAAGTTCGTATCAAGTACATGTTCGCGCATCTATCTCTCTCTCTCTCTCTCTCTCTCTCTCTACGCACGACTACAACAGATATACGAAGAGATCGTATATACGACATGCATATGCGGAGAGGTGGGAGAAGGGACGGGGAAAAGAAGGAATAATTAAACCAGTGAAGTCGTCGAATTGGGTTCGCAGGCGTGGTACGGTGCCTCGATCAGCCGGCAGGCGGCATGCATGTGTACGTACGTCAAGCACACGAGGGTGGTACCTTGGCTATGCCCTGCCGCTGCAGCTCCACCAGCACGCCGTCCACCGACGGCGGCTTCAGCCCCAGGGGTAGCGGCAGCCACGGCTTCGACAGCACGTCTCCGATCGCCGCGTCGATGCACTCCTTCGACTGCAACTCATCGATTTCACAACAAATCATACATACACGCATACGTATATTTAATCGACAGATGAACTGGTAGACAAACATACATACATGTAGGTTATATTTCACTTGTGTCTTATTTTTATACCTAAAAGTGCGTACATGTCTGCATGGTAGATGTATATAAATTAACTCTGACATTATATTAAAATTTTATTTGACAATAAGTACGCATATGATTCTTTAGCATCACAGTGAGAGTGAGAGTTTTCTAATACAATTTTTTTATATTTTCTATCATTACATCTAATTTCAATGTTAAAAATACAATTTTCAATGTAACTTTTTCATATTTTTTAACGTCATTTTTCTCATCGAGCAATAAAAAGATCAAGACAGTCATTACCATGTTTTTAAAAGCTGAAAAAGTTATTTTTTCTTACTCTTAAAGTAAAGAAAAAGCTCATATCAAACACAGTCCTATATAAAACCTAGTTTAATTCAATTCCTACATGTGTTAACGTATATAAGACTATTTTGTGACAGATTTTATATCATATGATATAGTTCTAGGGGCTTTGCTTTAACGTGCATGCTTATTTTATATACTTGCAAGTAACCCACATCGTTGAAATATGCTAATGATGTCATGAGAAATTAAAGTTCACAATTAGTAAGGAGGGATAGGGTTTAGGGTTTGAGGTTTAATTTATAAGGTTTATGATTTATTTAAAATTACTTCTTATTATACTATTATGATCTTTCTGAAACTTAAAATTAATTATATAATTAATTAATCTAAGATACAATTCATATAATTACTTATGTCACTTTATGCATTTAAGGGTTTTTAGTGTACAATGGAAATTCAAAAATAAAAATGAAAAATTTAGACGAAAAGTAAATGTGAAAATAGAAAAAAAAGTTCAAAGAGAAATTTTTTGAAAAAAGAGGGTGTTAGTGCTTGACAAAAAGTTTAACTAAAAATTCTACAAAATATTTTAAAAATATTTAATACATCAATTTTAAAAAAAATATAGAAAATACACCTCATTTGTTATTTTTAAAAAAATTCTTATTTAACAATTTTTTATCAACATACGTTATTATTATTATTATTATTATTTCCTACTTTTATTTTTCTACAATTTATTTCCTAAAGAGGAGAGGGTTTTTTTTTTACCACTTAAATACATACAAGTAAAAGAAACCATATAAATTTTATTATTAGATTATTATAAATACATGAAAAGCTCTTAATTAAATTAAAGAAATATTGATCATATTTGATATATATATATATATATAAAGGCTTTCAAACATAAAATATGTTCCATTCCTCTTTAATTTTAGGTCAAAGGTATTTACAATTTCTAAAACAAATTCATATGGGAATATTTGTAATTTCCATATGTCTAGTGCTGTCCTAGGCTGAGTTTAATTTGTTTAAGAGTTAAATACTATATATCTCCATTTTTTACTATACATTATAACTATGAACAATAATACATTATTAAATACCTTTAGCATTCTAGACCAAAAAACTATACCAAAAGTTTACATGGTAAATTATGTAATTTCTTGGAAAGCATTAATCACTCCCCACCTAATTCTTAATGTTTAATAGTGTTTGTTTAAATAGTGGAATTAGATGGGGTAGGATTCACTCTTTTTAAGAGATGCACAATTTATGATGATGATAATTTTTATTAAATAATATTAAAGTTGTTTGATAAATATACTGTAAATTACAGTAGTGTATAGTAATTATCGTGGTGTATAATATTAAATTTTTAAACAAATAAAGCCTTAAACAAACACTACCAATAGGGGCCATCTCTATAAAAGGGGTTGTCTCTTGTAACATTACTAATAGTGAACAATAGAAAATCCTAATGCAACTACAGGCATAAGCCTATGTCGAATCACATAAATCCTTTGTACTTGTGTACTTCTGTAATTGTGCTTTCTCCCTACTTTTAGAGATGTTAATGGGTCATATCAGGTTAACATGACTCAAATTTTTTGTTAGTTCAACACTATCTGTAATATATGGCACAATCAACGGCACATATGGCATAGTTAGTGGCCCATATGATACAACCCATACCATTAATATAATTTATAAATATCAAAAGATGGTTAAAGTTGGGATTCGAACATGCAACTATATATCACTTATTAATAAACTTAAACTACTAAACTATATATAATGCATGTATACAACTTAAAAAGTATATTAAAATAAATACAAAATTTTTAAAAATTATATATTTTCATGTTGTACATTGTTAGCCCATGTGTCGACATAAAAATGTAGAAGACCAACCTAGGTATGACTCGTTAAACCATGTCATACTGATTAATGGCATGGTTTGACCATACTAAGTCATGTCAATCCAGTTGAACACGATCTAATTGACATCTCTACATGTTTTTCATTTCCTTCTCTCTCAAATTAAAAAGCGATCTAGTTGCTAGTTACAACAAAAAATATCATAGGTATTCATCTTACAATTTAAATACATGAACTTAAAATCTGATAAATACTTATTTGAAATGAGCGAGCATGTACTTCTCTTTGGTAAATACTTATTTCAAGTAAAATATTTATATACATATTTTAAATTTTAATTTAATGTATAGGTTGTGTTTGTTTAAGACATCATTTGTTTATACGTTTGTTATTATGCATTTACATTTTTTATTATGTACCTCAACTACATATTATAATATTTACCGAATAACTTTAACCTTTTATACTAAAAATATATATTAAAATACTTACATCACAAATCATGTAATTTCTTAAAAAATGTAAACTTCACCTCACTTATTTTTACCTTTTAAACAAGCACATCCTAAGATGTAGAACTATGTGAGATAGTATTCACATTTTTCAAGAAAATATACGATTTACAATGTAAACTTTTGGTACAGTATTTTTAATGTAAAATGTTAAAGTTATTTGGTAAATGTTATTGTAGAACGTTGTGATATATAATAAAAAAGAGATATATAATAGTTACATTGTAAACATTGTATACAGCTAAGATACGTAGTAAAAAAAATAGAAGTACATAGTAAATATAGTGTAAATAAACACAAGTTAAATTCTAGAAACGGTTACCATCACTTTTACAAGTCACCATTACCCATCTCCCAACCAGCAACATCTCCTCTGAAAGAATCTCACAGTGGTATCATAAGATTGCGCGCTCACACACACACACACACGAAGACAACACTGGTGGAAACAGATCTGCAGTGTGGGGTTGGACTTTTTAATCAAGAGGGCACCAACAAAAGTTCAAGTAACAACAAAAGGGAGGGAAAAGAAGAAAGGAGGAAGGCTACTGGTCAAAGCAATCAAATCAAAAACAGGCAAACATGCACATAATGTCACAAGAGACTCGGATATATATGGTCTGTTCATATTACCCTGACCAATGATACGATTTGATCGTGCTAAATTTATGTTGGTTAGGTTGTACGTACTTTCGATATATATCTGCAGCTTGCAGATTTGTTATACCGAATCAGGTTTAGGGATATACCGAATCAGATTTGTTATACTGAAATCGGGTCGATAATATATCGTTTATTCAAACGATACGTCGAAAATTCATTTTCGATCGACATACCGTTTTTGCAAAACGATATATCGGAATAGTATTTTGCACAACATACCATTTTCCATTTTCCATTTGGGCCTCGTTTGTTTCAGTTCTATACCATTTACGGTGGAATTAACTTGGAGAGTTGAAACTGAGAGTAGTGAAATAAATAGAATTTGACTTCGATCTATAGTAAACTGTGTAATGAAGTTTTATACGATGATATATGAGAACGTATATAAAGTTAAAGTTAAAGTTCTTGAGCTAAAACAAACGAAAACTTCGTTTTTTTTTCACTCACACACTCTAGAAGTGAAAAAAAAGTGATTTTGAGATTTTTTTTTAAAAAGATTAATTTTAATAATAAAAAAAATAGATTGAAAAATATAATATTATCGTGAATTTAAAAGTGTACTTCAAAAAAGAACGAGACCGAAACCCAAATTTCCAAAGGAAAAAAACTATATCAACCCATGTGCTAGCTCTTACGGAGCAGTGTTACCAAACAATACGACTTATGGTTTCACTTTGAAGTTGTCCAACTACATGATCTGAAAAAAGTGTGGTTAACCTAACCCAACATTTTCACATGAAGTTTAGTAGATTATCAATAAATACTTGTAATTAAGCATATAAATAAATTATAAATGAAATAAAGTGTTGAAAATTGTATCATTCCGAGTAGAAGCTAAATTTGCAGGTTTATATATATATATTTGGTGATAGATCTGTTTAGTAATAATATGTGCATTGAGATCAGATCTTGTGTATATATATAAATATATATGTTGCAGTTTAGATAAAATCTCAAGTGAAGATGGCATGAGAAACTTACAGGATGAAGGTCCAGATGGAGAAGCTTGGTGGGTAGGGAGAGGTTGATGTCTGGTCTGTACATTGGGTGAGCAGCAGTGGCGGCGGCGGCGGCGGCGGGAGATGGTGGTGGTGGAATTCCTTGCACTGGCGGGCTTGGAAATCTCTGCAATAACACATTGATATATATCATCCGATCCCGATCAATACCAATTAATCATCAAGCATAAGATGATATGAAGAAATTAAACATAGCGATCTATCTGCTTAATTAATCAAGGTGAGATCGATATTGACGCACCATCTGTGATGGCAATGCCTGATGGTGAGGGTAGCACGGTGTTCCGGTGGTCGGAGCGCCGTGCAGCCACCCATCTGTGTGGCCCTGCTCCATGCGAGCAAAATATGTATCAGACGAGAGAGAGAGAGAGAGAGAGAGAGAGAGAGAGCAGGGCAAGTACCGGAGGGTAGTGGTGAGGGTGGTGCCAGAAGGAGGGAGGTGGGTGGTGGGGAGGCGGCGGCCGGGAGGGGACGAGGTGCTTGGGCCACAAGTGCATGACGGCGTGGTCGACGGTGGGGTGACCCCAGACGTGTAGGGGCCGGGAGAAGGGCTGCATAGGGTGGGCCGCCGGCACCGGGGGGAACCCAATGGTGGGAACCAGCCAGGGGGCGGTGACGACCTCCCTCTTGTGCCCACCGCCGGCCTCGCCGTACATGTACCGCCGGTGGCTCCAGCTCGCTCCCTCCGCCTCCCTCGCCAGCAAATGCTTCCGATGTGACCTGTACTTCTGTGATTGAAAAAAGAAAATACAAAAAAAACAAAAAACAAAAAAACTCCGGTGAGTCACCTCGGTCGCCGGCGGCCGGCGGTTTCCGACTGAAAATCAAATGTGGGTACGGTAAGGTACGGTACTTGGAGGTGGCTGGCGATGTTGTGCCGTGTGAGGCAGTCGATTCCCATGATCTCCAAGATCCTCGACGGCACGGCCTTGTCGATGCCTAGCTGCTCCACCGCCTGAACAAATCGCCGGTGAAGCTCCGGCGTCCAGTCCACCTGTAATAGAAAAGCATGGAGGGAGAGATCGATCAATCGATTGATCGGTAACGACCCGATTCTAAGCTAATCAATCCTTGCTCTGTTCAATTCCGCGACGAATCTGAGCGCCGTCGTCCGGCGGATGTGCATTAGTACCTTCGCCTTCCGCTTCCCTTGAGCGCTCTTCGTAGATCCTCCGGTGGGCTTGACGTCCTTATCCGTCGTCGTCCCTGTTGTCCCAACCGCAGACGAGCTCGTCCTCGTCCTCCTCGTCGTCGAATTCCTTGTCAACCGTACGTCGTCCACCCCGGAGTCCGGCACGGTCTGGTCGGAAGAAGCCCTGTCCTCCAACCTCTCCCCGTCGTCGCTCTTCATCACCTCCCCCGACGAAGTCGTCCCCACCGACATGTCCTCCGCCCCACCTCCGGCGGATAATTCACCGAGCAGCTCATTTGGGTCCACCTCCAAGTTGGGCAGCACCTCGTCTCCGTGCTCAAACCCAGCGAACAAATCCGCCAAGTCGATGTCCTGCAGCAAGCTCCCGCCGCACAACTCGTCGGAGAAGTTGTCGTCTCCGACCACCAAGCCCGAGTACTCATCCTCCACCACATCCCCACCACCACCACCACCACCGCCGCCGCCGCCGCCGGCGGTGCCTTCCATTCGGGAGATGGCAAGCATAATCACCGCAACAGACGACGACCCAGAAGACACAGGAGGAGCTGTTGCAGTGTGGCTTCAATCGGAATTGATGCCGGTTGGTGCAGCAGATTGATTGGGGCTTTTGGTCGTCCTCGATCGATCTGCTCCGGCGAGTTTGCATAAACTATTTATTTCTCTCACTCCCTCTTTCTGCTACGAATGCTCTGCATCATTCTCCACCACACCTTTGCTTTGTTCATTTGATTGTCTCTGTGTTTGGTTTCATCTCTTCCTTGGACGTTTTTGATCATCATTCGTCTCTTTTATCATTTTCTCTCTTTTTCTTTTTAAACCATTTTACATCTATCTTTGATTTTAAATTATAACATTAAAATTATTACCTTATTTCAGTAAAAAATGTAGAAATTTAAAAAATAAATTAAGTTTGAAAATATATAGAATCAATTTTACGTAAGTGTCGCTAGAGGATTGCAATTCCCGTATAAAATTTGATTTAAATAAGATTCAAATTTGAGTAAGATTTGAATACTGATATATTATTGTTGATAAGATTTAAGCTTTGAGTAACATTGAACTTATGAATTTGGAGTAAGATTTAAATTTTATTTGAAAATAAAGAGTTTTAGGTTTCTATAAATTTTTATATATAGATTCTTATTTTACAATATATTATGTAACTCAAATATTATTTGTGAAATTACTTTTAATTTTAACTTTTCGTATTTACGAAAACCAAGGCATATCATTATCAAACAAATTCTTTTATATATATATTAATAATATAATTTGTGAAAACTCATATAGTACCAGGGTCATTGAATGACAGGTAAGATTTTGAAAATGATGAGTAAAGGACAAAATAGAATTCGAATATGAAGTAGTTTTCTTCTGTTTGGTTGGAGTTAATATTTTTAATTTTATTTAATTGAAAATCAAAAATCTAATGTTATTTAATTATTTTATGTATTTTGAAAAATATGTTAAATGTTAATTCGATAAAAGTATAGCTATTTTACAATGTAACAGATAAAGGAGGTATAATGAATTTACTTTGAAAGTTTTATTGTTTATTTGTTCAAATATGGTATAATAATAATATAGCTTTCACACAATATTCATTCCTTATTTACAAGATTTTGCTTTACATAATCTTCGATTAGTCATCTTAAATTGTAAACCTTAAATTCTAATTTCTTTCTGTCCTCACATAACTTTGGCTATTTACTCTCTCTTTCTTTCACTGCTACATCAAAGAATTGTACGATCCTCACAAATCACATAGAACTCTCGTTGTCACTCATACAAATGTTTTAACTTTCTAACTTTCTACTTTTACATCCACTCGAGAATATTGTGACAGTCGTCTCTAACAGTCTTCTTTTTCCACCTCCCTCATCACCTATTGCAACAACTTTAGGGACCTTTTGTAATAGGTTACCACAAAAGATTTGTCAATCACCAAAAGTATGACTTTTGAGACAACCTTTTGTAACGACCTCAACTATCACAAAAATGGTATCTATTGTGAAAACCACAAAAATGGTCATAAAAAGTTATTGTAAT
Organism: Amphibolis antarctica; assembly: GCA_024699675.1. NCBI lineage: Eukaryota > Viridiplantae > Streptophyta > Magnoliopsida > Alismatales > Cymodoceaceae > Amphibolis > Amphibolis antarctica. The sequence continues at coordinate 23,148 of JAMKPZ010002502.1, forward strand.
GGTTGAAGTGGTCACTAATATTCATTACTGACAACTTTAGATATTTACTACGACAACTACTACTATCACAAAAGGTCTATTTTCCGGTGCCGGTTAGTTTTAACTTTTATTACTGCTCTTGTTGCCAACTTACAAATTCATTTTTATTACAAATGTTTATAGGAAAAAATTTTGGATTAATAAATTAATTTTATGTTAAAATTTCAAATAAATTATTTCAAACAATAGTGATTTGTCTCCTTAATTACATATCTTTTGCAATAGGGGGCCACAGCCAACATTTCCCCTCTTTCCTTGTTATTTCCTTCCTTTTGTCATGTGCCCTTGCTCTGCCCATCTTGGAAATGCAATGTCACAAAACCCTAATAAATGCATGTATTATCCCCTTTTTTAAAAATAATAATATTTTCCACATTTACGAAAATATAAATATAGTTACTTTTGGTTAATTAAGTTATTTACACTACCTTCAAGTTTGTACACTTTGTAAAGGAATGACATGTGCAATTCTTAAATCAAGAAATTTTATCTGTGCAGTTACGTTATCTTCCTTTTCGTTCTCTTTCATTTTAATCATTTATCATCACTTTTCGATTTGTGAAAATTAAGGTTCAAAATTGTGGAGAAATATTAATTTTATATAAAAAAACACAATACCATATTTGTCATCACCGTTGGGTTAGCATCATCATCCAATCTTTTTTAAGTATCGATTTCATTTGATAGTTTTCTTCACATTTTTCATCAGTACCTTGAGTTTTTTACTTCATCTCTTTATTTTGCAAACTTTTTTCTGCTCTTTTCCTTATTTATCCGAAGACGAGATATCTCTGTCCTTTTGAAAGGTATGTTTCCTTTTGTATAAGTTTTTCTTATTTTCTTTTCAAAAATTAAAGTGACGATTTTATTTTTTCTTTTCTTTTTTCCAAGTATGTCCTTTATACAAGCAACTCAATCACCATTACAGTCACAATCACCCATATTCTATGACCTTGGGAACATCTCTTTCATCCTCCTCGGAGGGAAAGGTTACAAGTACGTTGACAAAAGTTTAACAAATTTTGTGTTTTGTAACCGAAATATCTTGAAAATTTTGAAAAATGTCATGATTTTCGATAACCTTGGAAATTTTCAATCACGACTGGATTTATCTCTGGTTAAACCATTTTTATCTGGATTACAGATCCAAATTTTCAGTCTCGACTGGATTTTCGACTAAAATGAACATAGGGTGAGGGATTTATAGATCTGTTAATGTATGGCTACAAAATCCATCACTATTTGTGTTTTTAGTGGTGGATGACATCTTTATTCAAATAAAATAAGTTCATCCATCATTATATGTGGATTATAACGACGGATATGATTTAATCAGTTACTATAGTTCTATTATATCCTTCGCTTATTCTTTATTTCAACAAAACCTTATACATTTAATGATGGATTTTAGAACTAATTTTAGTGATAGATAAATCTATCACCGGGAGGATTTGTATCTTTGGAAATTTTGGAAAATAAAAATTTAAAAAAAAACTTTCAATTTTCAGGCGTTTTTTGCTTTCCAAAAAGTATGAAAAATTTTATTATTTTAAATTTTTCTGCCACTGTAAATATATATTTTTTCGTCATCTCTTATCTATCAAGTTAGAAAAAGTATTACAATTGGTAAAAAATTTATTACAATGTACTTTCTTAATCTCGTGTATTTTATCCAACCTCCTTTGATTATTGTTAACTCGTGATTACATGAAAAATATGAAATAATGTTTGAAATGTTAAAATATAGAATATTTGTAAATTTTGTGTAAATTATCTTACATAATAAAAAATAATAGTTAAAATTTTTATCATTTTTCATTAATTCTGACTAACACCTTTTTCACCACAAGTTGTTACTTGTGATGTAGATTTGGATTAATTAATAATTACTAATCTTTAGGTAGTAATTGAGTTGATCTGCGGAACTGATCCTTGACGTTGAAATGGTTCATGTATGTAACACTGAAAATAGTCAACATTTATATTTTTTATTTTTCGCCGCAAGTTGTTTCTTGTCACGTAGATTTGGATTAATTAATATTTACTAACCTTTTGGTAATAGTTGAGTTGATATGCACAACGTTAAATGATTTATTATCTAAAATATCATTTTAAATATAATTTTTGAATATCACACGTAATAAGAAGGTATGCAAAATATACGGTAATTTATTAAAATTTATTCATTTTTATGCATTTTTAACCATAAATTCCTTAAAAATATTTAATTAGAAAATCTTAATAAATTACAGTAAAATGCATCCAACGGATAGCCAAACAAATATATATATGTGTGATTTTTATACTATAGTTTCATTTGTTTTTAACTTCTAAAATCAATTTTAATGTCATTATTACTACATAAATTTTAACATATAAATTTTTATATCTCAAATTAATATGTAATTCTAACTTAATTTGAGAAAACAGTTATAACTTTAACTCTATCTAATTCTTGAAATTGAAAAAAATTATTCATAGACAAATATTAACTACATTACATTAAAAAAATAGATTCTTCAATGTAAGGTAAATTTTTGGAATGTTATGAAAAGTACTATTTCAAATTTTTTTTGTAATAAGGTTAAAACAAACGTAAAACATCAAATAATTTCTTTTTTTAAAAAAAAAATGTGTATCGATTATAGTTATTTATTCCTGAGAACTAGGAATGTTTACGTCATCTACATGAAATTAATTATAAGCGTTTTGTTCGAAAAATTGTAACTTTCTTATAATAAAATAAATCTTTTTTACAAATATAATAATTTTTTTTTAAATTTTTTTTTACTCTAATCATATATATATATATATAAAGAAAAATAAGAAAAAGATAAAATACGATGTAAAAGAAAAATGACAGAAAGTAATTGTGATTTTTACGTTTGTGTAATTATTATGTAAATTTAATTTTATTTATAAAAATAATTTTAACTTTAATTTTATCTAACATTCGAAGATGACGGGAGTTAGCTCTAAACGAAGTTAAGGGTAAAAAAAGCAAACTTTCAGAGTTATAAACACAAAAAATGTTGAAATCCAATTTTAAAATTTTGTTCGTACAAATATTCTTTAAATTTTTAATTTAAATTCGAATTTTTTCTTTTTTAAAAAAATTATAAATTTATTACAGGTCGATTTTTTGAATTAATGTACAGTATATAATTCGTAAATAGGTGTCATTATGGGAAAAAATAAAATAAAAAA
>JAMKPZ010002503.1:0-34919 GCA_024699675.1 Amphibolis antarctica
CTTCAACTTCAATTCTTCGTAATTATTAAAATTAAAGTTATAATTAAAATTAAATAAATGAACGAGACGTAACATTAATATAACACGGAAACATGACGTTGACGATATGGATTGATACAACGCAACCTTTCTCTGAAGTGTCAAATTGACACACCACAAATGGACCACAAATCATAATTATATTTAGATCATTTTCTTTCACCTTTGGCACAACACAACCCTATCGCAACAATCTAGATCTTATTCCAATCACGTTCTGGGTAATTTGATTATCGAGAAATAGTTAATATTTTTTGAAATGAATGGCGCACTTCCATCGTTAAAAGTGATATCGATTTTTCTCTAATTTTTTTTACTTTGAAAATTACTTTCAACGTAATTATTATTATACAGATTTTAACGTATAAATTTTTATCACCTAAATTATTATAAAATTATTATATAATTTTAACTTTATTTATAAAATTAACTCTAATTTTAATTTTATCTAACTTCTAGAACTAAAAAAAGTTGTCACTAAACATACCTAAAATTTATAATCAAAATTTTACTAATAAAATAAAATTATAAAGTACATTAGATAATAAAAAGCTACAACTCTCCGTGGACTTCTAATTTATATAAAATTATAAAACTAGAAGTACTTCTAAAAATTGAAAGTAAAGAAAAAAGAATGAAGTATAAATCATGCATCACATAATTGGCAATTAAATGCAGATCAAGGGGTTGTAAGATGAGAGAGATGTCGCCGCACAAGTAGCGCAAATGGGATCCTGCAATCGGCAATCTGCCCACAATAATAATACCTTATTACCGTATTAGAATTGAGTATTGATTTGTTGTGCCCTGCATATATTTTTAACAAATTCACCTAAGAATCTCACATTTAGGACATGACTTACTTATTAACAAAAAAATAAAACTTACTACCGAAATCACCATTTAGGACATGATATTTACTCAAAAAAGCTTAATTCCATGCAGGTTGGATATCACCATCAACACTCAACAGCATCAATAGTGTCAAATTTCACATACCTCTGGTTAAACATCCTAAGCCTGCCGAAATCACAATACAAACCACAGGTCTATGTGTACCAGGTGAAGTTGCATTCAATGAACGATACCAGTATTCATGTGTGCTAGTTATTCCTTCTCTCCAAACACGTCAAAACTCGCAAACAGGATGATTTCCTTGAAGAAAAGAATGAATACAACTCAGAGCACGGTGAATAATAACCCAACGCTTACTTTATATTTACATCAATAGAGTTGTCAACTATGAGGAGCTTCTCTGGGTGAAAAGGCCCCCCCTCGGTGTGAACAATCCGACTTTGCCAATTCAAACGATCAGCTGCCCGCTTTACTTTAACAATGATATCTACATGGTCTCTGACTATCACAGCCCCTTGAGGGCGAAGAATTCGATCCATTTCAACCAATATATCGATAACATTACACCTGTACGCAAGGCGGGTGAAGAACATCAAATAACTAGTAAGTTAGGAGGGATGAGATTATAGCGAAGGTTAGTAAGTAGTAGTTGCCATAGGAAAAGAAGCAACAAACAGGTAACCTAGCATAAGTTTAAAAAGAACCATATTTAAAATAGTAATAAATTAATCATCTAATGATACATTCAAGGTATTACAATGGATAAATGTAATCCACCCATAGGAAATTTTTTGTAATATTTTTTCCTTTTTTATTACTATTAGATGATAAACATATGGAATTTAGGTTCAACAAAAACAGAAATAATGACAAAGGTATATACTTAAAATCAATAATAAGTAACAATGGTGAAATTATAAAGGATATTATTAATAGGATTAAAGTAGGATAAATGAAGTAGAGAAATATTTCAAAAGTATTGTGTGATAGAATGATACCCCAAAACCCAAAATTAAAAGGAAAATTCTATAAAACTATCATTTGATCAACTACACTTTGACTTAAAATGTTGAACCATAAAACATTATTGTATGCAAAAAGTTAATGCTATTGAAATGTGTATATTTAGATGGATGAGTGATAATACTAAAATGATAAGATTAAAAAAATGATTTTATTAGGAATAGAGTAAGAGTAAGCGAAAATAAACTTCAGAGGTTTGGTCATATCCTTAAGAAATCAAAAAAATGTACCAATTAAGAGAAGAGGATTAATTAATATAGAAAAAATTAAAAGTAGAGGTAATTAGGAATTGTAAGAAAAAATTTAAATTTATGTAATTTATTAGAAAATTCGACAATAAATAGGAAATACTTCAAAAAGAGAATAATAACTCAAATTGTTGTTATTTTCCGTTTTTCTTAAAATTCCACCATTTTTTGACATTTTTATGTAATTTTTCCATTTTATGCAAAAAGAGAATAATGCATCCTCCTTTTTTTTCTCGCTTATTACCTTTTTCCTTTTCTTTTTTCTGATTCTCTCTTAAAACTCACAACTCCCCCACCATCCCTAAGCCTCAAACCAAAAGCGGCTATTGATGACATGGAAGGATGATCCACTATTGCACCACCGAAGCACTCCTTCAACTAGACCTTTCAACAAAAAACCCTAGAATCCCACAAGGGTCAAGCTTTGAATGTTGTGTGGAATGGCAATGGAAAAACCTTGTCATATAACATTGGCAAAATCAATACACACATAACCTTAATACATTATTTATTCCAACACAAATTATCCAAACTTTCATGGTTATATGCACATCTAAAAGGGGTAATCTCTCTATGTACAAATGACCCTAGTAATGAGAATAATTTTATTCTCTCCTAATCAACATATATCTTTGTATGTGGATAATATGACTGATGTATTTTTATGTAACATCAATTAATAGACGTTCAACAAAATTTATTGAATTTAAATTTTAAATCAATTAAAGAAAACCAATGAGTTGAACTAACCTAGCCCAACCTACCCACTAGACCAACCTGATCAAGCCCAAGGATGAGAGCCAAGTTGAGCTCATGTCCTTGTAAAATTAACACAAAAATGTGTATCTAGTGTTAGCTTCATTCAATGCTCATATTTCTGTTTAAGTGGATACTTACTTGTTACCATACATGCTGAATATCTTGTCTGCATGTATCAAATCATACGTCCGAGGATAAGTTGAGAATGCTTCACACCTGCAAGCAATAAATTTCACATGAGATTAATTTTATCTATATTCTCAAAAAATTAAGAAGCTCATAAAAGATTTTGATTTCCATCATTTTGTCTATCACCTGCAAGCATATATGAAGGATGCCATGAGTGCAACCATTTTCCCAACAAGAGAGTACGGTTAATGCAAGGTTATCAAGTCACAAGATGTGGGCACTCAAAATTAATCAATATACCTTTTTCCCGGACTCGAATAATACATAGAATTAAAGAAAATAATAAGCATCATGCATTGAGATACATATTTTGAATTAAAAGTGTTAAGAGGTAAAACACTATATAAACAACAAAAGGTTTCTGCATACAAAGAAATCATCGGAAAAGGCCACAAAATCAACCAAAGGAGGGGAGAAGATGATAATTTGGCTGTTTAGTGGATCCTTATTGGATCCATTACTAAGTCCAACAAGGATCTGCCTGAAAAGAAAAAACAGGAGCTTATTTTGGATGGATTGATCAAGTTTCAAATACAACTCTTGGATTGACAAAGCCTTGGCAACATGTGTGATGCTGAAAACTAACAATGGCGGTAAAAAGTAATATTACATGCTTCTTTCTCAATCACATCGATCTACAACAATAACAATGCTAATTGTAAGTTGTAACTCTATCCTTGCAATCAGATTCAAAATCCGGATGACTTACATTAACAGACTCACTATAATATTATGGTATGAGTTCTTAAAGTAAAGATAGCGAATTACCAGTCCATGTATGTTCCAATAAGACCACGCTCAAATATGATGCCTAGTGTATTGTTCTTCATGTCATAAGGTAACACGTTCATAACCCAGACAGGATATTTGATCAAGGCCGCAGCAAAACTACCCATTCCAGCATTCATGTCCATGACATTTCTGTACTTTCCAGATGGAAGTGAATTTATATATTTCTCATAGTGCCGAAGCCTTCTTTTCCATATCTGGTTGTCATTGCTAAATGTTTCAGCAGTAAAACCCTCAATGTTTGAACTCAATATTCTTGGAGGAGTTCTCATTAGTCTTTCAGGCCACTTCTCAAGAGCACCCCCAGCAACATCATCAGGAGATTCTACATTTGGAAGTGGAACAATACAAGTGTCCATTTTTGTGTACCTATGTCATAAACAAATCACATCTTAACAAAAATTTTGAAAAGGTGCGGTCTCACAAGGATGACAAACTATAGAAACTATGGTACAAATTTAAGTAAAAAAATCATGTTGTATGATTACTTCAAAGGCCTTTTTGTTCAAAAACATCAGAATTAAAATGTTAGTGAATCAATAAAATAACATGATAAGAAAATTGTTATTTGACTCAGACATTTTAAAAGTACCCTCTGAACAAGAATGTAAGTTGCATGCATACCTTTTCTAGCAGATCAACATACGTAAAGAAAATTATTATCAAACTAAATGAATTGCCAGGAAAAGATAAATGTGATGGACAAGTGGCTCCTTTAGAACATTCCAATATTATCTCCAAAATTAATAATAATTTGTTTTTTCATGAAAGAATAATCATTTGTTGTGTGTTTTTTCCTCTCCAAAAATAATAATTTATTTTGCAAAGTAATTTGGGTTAAGTCTAAAACGAAATTAAACCCAAAAAATACCATGCAGCATCTATATCAGTGGCTTCACAAAAAGGTGGAGAATTCAATGACTTCAAGTTCTTCACACAATCTACATGATTGATGGGCTTTCTCCAAACAGCAATTGAACCCTTTTCTTCAAACTTCTCCCAACAAAGTCGTTTTCCAAGATCCTCTATGGTATTCTGCTCTGCTTGTAGGTCCTCAGGTGTTCTTTCCCATCCCTTGTAAAATTGTTTCCAATTGATTGGTGGCCCAGACAAAACCCAATAACCACCAGGGCGGAGAATCCGATCAATTTCCATTAGATACAATCCACCTAGAGGTAGCAAATAGAAGTCAAAAACATAGACACAGTGAGAGCAACTAGAAAAACATCTGTGGATAGAGGACGATGGAAAGACTATTTTTGGTAAAGCTTCATGAGTGGAACAAATCATTGTGAAATGCTAACTAATAAAGTGTATCAAAATATCCAACCATGAACATGCATGAATTTGCAGGACACACATCTAAACAATATGAAACATTTAGGACATTACCATGTTCCGTCCAGTGGACAAGACATCGAGCACAATGAACCATATCAAAAGACCTTGACGGATAAGGTAACCTAGAGACACTTAGTACACCCAAAATGGCTGGGAGACCACGTTCTAGAGCAAATTGCACTTGTGCTTCATGTACATCTCTAGGTGCAACTGACAACGTCAAGATATTGTAGTCCAGTAGTTGACCCCCAAAGCTGGCAACCTACAAGTCGTGGATTAGGAAGTCATGGATTTAAGAAACAACAAATCCAATCTATGAACAAGAATATAAATATCTATATATAAATGGATACAGAGAGACAATAAACTCCAGATGCATTTTACCTCAAAATGTGACTTTAAGGTAAAGTGATTGAGGACCATTGATCTTGATTAATTTGATCAAGATCAAAGAATAACTAATTTAAATAAAAAATATTTATTTAAAAATGAAAAATAGTTTTTAAAATATTGCAAAATGCAGTGCAATCCCTGGATCGCATGGTGATGAATGTGATCCCTGCATGGGATTGCGTGGTGGTCCCTATTCAATGATTGTGCTCACAATCCTCACATGGGATCACATCAAAATCCTTGTTTTGGGAACACGTTTTGTGAGCCCTGCATGGGATTACATTTGAAATAATGTTAAACATGATTTGTCATGTTCAGAAACAAAGGTTTAACTTAAAAGTAAAATGTTCACTTTTGAGGAATTTGCTACTTCCAAATGGGAAAAGGATACAATAACAACAACAATTCATGCAATAATCCTACTCTACTTCTAATAAAATCATTTTTTAACAAATCCCTTATAATATTATCACTCATCCATCTAAATATTCACTAATTTTTTGCATATGATCATACTTTACATTATAGTTGGACAAATAACAGTTTTATAGACTTTTATTGTAAATTTTAAAGTTATCCACCTATTACATAACACACTAGAAGCATTTCTTGACTTCATCTATCCTACTATAATTGTATAAATAGCATTATTCTCTATAATTTCTCTATTTCTATTTATTATAAATCATAAATATTTAAAGTCTTACTTCTTTGAATCCACACTCTATATATTAAATTTTTTATCTATTCAATTTAATTCCTTAAGATTTTAAAGTATCTCTCCATAATTATAAAATAAAACTAGTTTCCTGTGGTACTTTAATCAACAAAATTACATCACCAACAAATAACACATACTAACGCATTTCTCCTTGAATTTTCATAGTTAATTCATCATTAAATAAGATGAATGGGTATGGACTTAGAGGAGGCCCTTGATGAAAACTTATATCTATCAAAAATGCATTAATTTCTCTTTCTATAGTTTCAACTCTACTAACTATTTGTTCCTATATCTCTTATAATATAGGTACTCCTTTTTAAAAAAACCATCCACAATAGTTTTTCAAACTCTCCTTTTTCTTAACTTTAAAATTGTCTACCACTTGTCTAAGTAAGCCAAACCCTCCATGATTTCTTTCATATCCGATATTTTGCTTCCTGTGTAACCATTTAAGTCCCTTCCAATACAGAGCTTTTCGCTAGCAAATAATACACAAATTAAACCATCCAAATCTTGTTGAAAATTCAATTTAGCAGCTTCTCCTAAACTTGCTTGCGACCATCTCATTTTCTATCACAAAGCTTGATCATTAGAACTATATTTTCTATCTTGAATGCCACACAACTTAATTTTTTAAATTTTTATCTGCTAGCTACCATTCAAACTTCATTCCCATTCTTATCTTTTCCCGTGTATCGTACATTAACATCACTATTTTCAATTAACTTAAATTAGTTTGTTGGAAGTATGGTAATTTTGTTTGGCCACTCCAACCTAAGAAATTCCAATAACAGAACAAGAGGGCAGAAACAAATTTCAAAGCAGAGAAAAAGGAAGGGCCTCACCCCACATCCAATATCCAGCGCTGTCCGGATCTCGCCGGTTTTGAGTGGCACGAGGGCTGCCATCTGCTTGGCATACCGCTTGACGCCAGTGGTAAACGACGTCCCGCCCCCTGGGAAAACGAGGCGGTCCCCCTCCACCGTCACCCAATTCTGATCCTTTTTGGCCTTACTCAGCTTCGTGGAAGGTACATTCGCGAACCAAGCCTGATCCCTACTCTCCGGCCAGCGGAAGGGCGTCTTGTACCCCTCCGGCCTCGGGATCCTACACAAAGTCCCCTCCTCGTGCCCCACCGGGCAGTGGCGCTCCCGGTGGAACATCTTCCCGAGCCGGAAGCGGCGCTCGCGCCGGGGGTCCTGGCACGGGCAGTGGTGGGTGAAATTGGCGGGGCAGAAGGGGAGCGGGGCGAGCTGGGCGTCGGAGACATCGGGAGGGAGGTGGTGTGGGGCGAAGTCGAGGGATGGAGTGGACGAGTCGGAGGTGTGGAGGATGGTGAGGTTGGGGCGGTGGAGGCAGTCGGAGGTGTAGGTGGTCGAGACGACGGTGTTGGACGCAGTGTTGGGGACGTAAGGTCGGGAGTTGAGGTACACTCCAAGGAGGTATGAAATGATGCATAGGAGGGAGAGGAGCAGGAGCTTCGCTAGGGTTTTTCTGTTGGGGTTGGGGAGGAAGGGGAAGCTGTTCCCTCCTCCTCCTCCGCCTCCGCCTCCGCCTCCTCCTCCTCCTCCTCCTGATCTCAACATTTTGCGTTGGTTTTTGGGCCTCCCGCTTTTCTTACGTCAAATCAATCCCGCCTTTCTACTCCATCCGATCCGCCCGCCTGCCCTTGCTTGCTTTTCTCCACCTCCTCCTCCTCCTCCTCCTCCTCCTCCTCCTCCTCCTCTCGTGGTGGTGGTGGTGGTGGTGGTGGTGGTGTTTTCCAACTTTTCCTGCGTCTGCGTATTTTTTTCCCACTAGGGCAGGAGGAATCAGCCGGCCCTCGATCGGCGGTGAGATGGATTGACTTCTTTTCGAAAAATAAAAATCGGCCGGTAGTAGAGTGAGAAGCGCGTTTGCGGGCGGGCCGCCGAGGATGGAATGCCAACCGACGGCGCCCTGCAAAACAGTCCGTTACAGTGAAACCACATGCACAACAGAAGAAATTCAAGCAATAAAGAACCCAATGATTAACTCAATTTCAATGTTGTCCATATTAAATTTGTCGGATCTATTTTCCCGTAGATAAAAAAATAAAACGAAACGAAAAAACCTCAATCAATTTGTGTTTTTTTTAAAGCTGCCGTATATTTTTCTTTAATTATAGTTGCATACTTGCATATGACGGAAATTGAGTTTCATTTTAATATATCTACTTCAGTATAAAAAAAACTGAGAGAACACATGCACCCAACATCACGCCATGGCACGGTGAGTGTGCCCGGTGGAGACTCTTCCTCACCGCCGCTGTTTTCTATATAACTTCTTCTTTTTTCAATTTAATAATTTTAATTTTATATAAATTCGTATATATTTTTATCACTATATAAATTTCTTTATATAAATTCTTACTTCACAATTTACTATACAATTTTAACATCATTTATTAAACTACCCTTAACTTAAATTTTTCACAATTACTAAAGTAAAAATTGATCTTACCTCACATGCCAATAGGACAATGAAATGGTCCAACCTCATGCATCATCTGGTATCTCTGATGTTTTCTGATGTTTTAATAATGGTCTTGTTTTTAAACATTTTTTTATCATACACCTTTATTTTTTAATACATATCACAGTAATTTTCAGTAATATTTATCAAATAATTTTAACATTTTATATTAAAAATTTATATCAAACTACTTACATTATAAATCGTATAATATTAAAATATATATATAACTATCATTTCACACCAACTCACCACACAGATAAACAACCCCAATGACAATTTTTCTAACTCAAATCCAAAATATCTGAAGATAATATCAAGATAATTAAATGAGAGCAAATAATAATATAGTTGGCATTCTCTTTCTTATCTTACAAAATATACGTACAGTTAGCAATCGCTCGTTAATCAAGATATCTTAACCCTAAAAAATTCACTGATTTTTATTAAATTTCAATCAATATCTAGAAAAGTTCTTTAGATATGCCTCTAAAATCAAAGACACTTCTGTGATGTTTCTAAGATTGGACATGCTCATTTTTAGTGACAAACTTTTTCCATTATGTTGTCAGTAACAGGCATTATAACCTAATATTCAAAAAAAAACAGGCATTACAACCTTACAGGTATATAATGCAGTTGATCTTCCGATTCTCCCACGTGAAATTTACAATTATAAATAAAAGTCTTCGGGCTGTATCTGCTGAAAATAATAAATCTTATGCAGGAAAGTAAAAATATACTCCTGAAAGTGACGATTAACTTTGATTGGAGCCACCGTTCAGAAAAAAAGCTTTAGCTGGGGCAAATATCCACACCTTTTTGCTTCAAGAACTCTTTTGCTTCCACAATATCCTGCGATAAAAAAGTGTTCAGCCCGGGAAAGAAGCAAGAGATGTGTTGAAAGATCAAACGTTGAAAATGTCAATACATCGTAATTATTTGGAAACCAATAAAATTTATGAAGTTGACCGTTACAAACATACGTTGCTGCACGTTGAGAAGCACGCAATGTCTGTTAATGCACACGCAATTTTTTAAATAGTCTGAGGAATCAGTATGGCAACGGCAGCTGCTGGTTTTACAACATGAGGAAAGCATCACTGATCCAACGATCTTATATTACAACTAGTGTTTTATAAGTACTAATGAGCACAAGGCTGGAAGCATAGATGGTGAAATGCAGAGTCATTATACAGAGAAATTTCGTTTGAACCAGAGAACGCAGATGATAGATACTCTATCACGTTGAGGGATGCAAGGTTCAAAGAGAATATGTTCATTTTTAAGTGTTTTGAGCTGCTCTCTGGCAATGAGACAATCAATTTACAAGAAGACATCAAGAATTCTGCAAACACCATTGGATGCAATGATGCAAACTGAAGAATTTCTGGATAATATCTTGAACTCCATCGCATGGAAAAGCTCAAAAGAGCACTGAGATCAATGATATGATGAATAAAAGTTTCTCAAGTGGGAAGATATATCACTGACCAAGGTAAACTAGATTATGGCCAAGATGTATAAAAAAAGAAAAGGCAAAGTAGGTAAAACCAAGGTTACAAATATCAGTATTATTCAAAAATTGATCCTTTGAAAAAATAAAACTTATTAAATATCAAAAATTGTATTGATAAAAATACAATACTTTTGTAGAAACAGCTAAAAAACTTCAAATTTCAACTTAACGCTCAAGGATAAGATAAAACAAACTATGATAAGTACATAAAAACACCTAGATAAATTTTTAGGTAATTATCTTGCATAAAATATTAATTAGATAGAGATAGTTGTTGCATACATGAGAAAAGTTTTAAATTATATATAAATAACTTTAAAAAATTCATAATGACAGATAATTTAAAATTTGGGTGACATTTCAATAAAATCTAGGTTACAGTTGAATATAATTCAAGTTACATTTCAATATATTTCAGATTATATGTTAATAGAAATTAGGTTATATTTCAATATATATCAGGTTACATTTCAATAAAATCTAGGTTAGGATAATAGGATTCAATATTTATCAAGTTAGATTTTTATAGAATCCAAGTTATAATTCATGTATGGAACACAAATGAATAAGATTATGCACAATACAAGAGAATTTCTATAATCTCCATAATTAAAAATTTTATTGATAAGATTTAGTATATTATAAATTTTTATTCCTATAATGGTGTTAATTGATAAACACAGCCACAACCACCGAATGAAAAGTTAGCACCTAGATCAACCAATCAGACAACTAATGTCAGTAGAGGACTGTGGGTGTGCCCATCCAGTGGTCCCATTGGTATATGGTTTGACCAGTTGGACCATGCTGGATATAAACCATTTATTAGGAGTTTCAAGCAAAAGAGCATTCTTCATTTGAAGCTAGAATACGTCAGCTTGCACAATGAGGAAATTAGTCCAAAAAAAAGAAAAACAATCAATCTAGTTCAGATGTCTACAGCAGAAGGAAGGCAAAAAAGAGGACCAACAAAAGGTAAAATGTAATAGGTAAATGAACATAAACATATAACAATTATGAAAAGCACAAACCTTTTGCAAAAGCTCTGCTTCTTGCGGGCAAGTTGGAAAAATCATCAAACCATATCCAACCATTAGAAGGCCATAGCATCCTAGTAAAACTATTACGTATACTGGGAGCTGGGTTCAGAGATAAAAAGTGAATGATCGTAAGATAGAACTCTGAACTAAAATAAACTAATAGTGTAAAGTAAAAACCATGAAGAAAATATTTTGAGCAGTATAAACTATAAAATTTTTAAGAACAAGTAATAACAATAAACTTACCAACCACATAAAACTGTGAGGGATAAGTGCTGCTTTAAGCAAACCAATCCAGCAAGCAGAGATAGCAACTAGCAGTGCAACAATCCTTAAAATGTGTTTCATTTTGTCTTACAAGTGTGTACCTCCTTTCCCTACACTAAAACAATGTGAAGTGTGATGTTTTACGCCACACATATTTCACAAAATTTAGTTGTATACAATACCAACAGCCTACATATTGCTCTACCAGTTTGTATCATAATACAAATAAACTAAAAGATGCAAGATATCCAAAAGGAAGAAGAGTGACCCAGAAAACAGTTTACATTGAACATTAAGGATGAAGAGGACTGTGTTTTACTTGTGTTCATTTTCAAGTTATCAGAAAAATAATTCGGATGGGTTAAAATTTATATATGAATGACCAAAATGAAATGTGTGCATCTCAAGTTACATAGGTAACGAATCAGAAGATTCCTCATCCCTTGACTTAATTGGCAGAACATCAATCATTGTTACTCCCACCAAATTAAGCAAATCCAAGCAGGGCAGAGACCATGCCTTCTTGTTATTAACTTTATGCTTTAGGGTCCCAACCTTTATCATTTGACAGTGCATGACAGGTCACTAGTCTTTATGAAATATGGAAATTTTTCACAGCTCCTGATTTATGTACTTTTATTTTTCAATTTTCATTGACTAATTCGTGAATCACATTGTGTTGGATGATAAGATCTAAAAGACTCATCTTATTTTCCCTCTATAAAACACAAATCAGTAGTACAGACATCAATGTCAGTAGTAGTCAAGATGGGTAGAATGAGCAAAGAGCAAGGGAATTTCACTGCATCGAGACTTGTGTAGGAGTATTTTGGCATAAAAACCATTAGAAGAACAAAGTGCATCTTTCTTGAAACGGTCCATTTAAATTTTTTGAAACAATAAAATAGCGACCCCTAGATTAGATGAGTCCTTGAAGACGTGAATCTATCAGATATTATACAAAAAATTCGTTATCAAAAAAACTAGTAAACAAAAATTAAATATGAGATACACGATATATCTATATTATGAGTTATCATCTCAATAGAATATCTCATTCTGTCGTAGCGCACCTCTACCCCAATAATGAGAAGCTTCAAAATGATAACAAATTCCGCTCACTAATTATTTTGTTCGTTTATATTTTTAAAATAGAGATCCTCTTACGTTTCCGATTTTTCTTATTGGCAGGTTGTTCTGGGAAAAATTTATATACATTTTGCAGTATAAATGTCATTGTATGGCGTGAGGAAGTAGAATTTGCAACAATCAAGTACGCTAGTGTCCTGCTAATAAAAAAGCAGTGGTTTCCATCTAGCACGCCAAACATGTCACCAACACATCCAGGATCACTATATACCTCTACTAATTTTTCAAATATAGAAACATTTCGTAATTGAACAAATGCGAGGGTTCTAATTTAAATGCTAAGGAAAATAGCACCATCCCAAAACATCATGTTAAAAAAAGGAGCGATCGTAACGACGTTGAACCAAATAAAGCAACTATTAAGGAAAGTACGGCAATGTAGAAGTTGGATAAAATCATCAAAAATAAACAAAAAGAAATTGCAGGAAAAAACACTTTCTCCGGCCAAAAACTCACGGCATCGGCAGCAGCACTCGACGAGGGATCTGCTCCTTTCGGAAGACGGAAGGGAGTGCTCGGCGACGTCGATGAGATCGGCGATGTTGTGGCGGGATCGCTCGTGCGATACGGCGAGGAAGATTGTCCCGACCACCGCCTTCTTCGTGAGGCGAGCGGCGTAGCAGAGCGTTAGACTTGCGCCGTTGAGGTCCCGCCGGATCTGATGACAGAGGGAGAGGATCCTGCCACGGCTGCGCGTCAGGTCCCACGCCGTGCGAAAATAGACTCGTCGAGATTGAGAGAGAGGGGGTTTTCAGACAGTGGAGAGGCAAAACAACGCTATTGCGATGCAGCTCGCCACGAGCGAAGGAAGCCGACGACTCAAGTATCGTACCACGGAGGAGTTGGTGTGAGACCTTTTTATACTACAATTTCCTCGGTGCGTGTTTTATTTTGTTAAATGAGTTTTTTTAAATGATAATATCACGTAAAACTTTTATTCAACTTTCTTTTTTTTACGTAAATTCTTATATATTATTATTAATTTATAAATTTTACTTCACAATTTATTATATAATTTTAACATTATTTATAAAATTATTTTTAATTTAAATTTTTATAATAGTTAAAATTCAAATTAAATTTAAAACTTCGTTAACGAACAATATTTAAGATAAAATTTCTAGGTCTCATGATCAATATAAATGAGAATATCTAGAAATTACCCTATCAAAATTCAAAAAATTAATAAAATTCAACCAACTAACTTTTCAGGTATTATCCAATATTTGTTAAATGAACATGGGTACAACGAAAGTCCATTGAATGAGTTTGACTTCACAGAGGATTTTGAGTGATTTACGATACTTTCGTTAAAATAAAAAAGAGAGTAACAATAGTTCTGTTATTTTACATTATATAAAATATTGATATGTAGAACTTTTGTGCAAATAAATAAGAGATTTACGGAACTACCGTAAATTAATGTGGGTAGTTTTGATTTTTAATTAATTAATATTGATTAAAAAAGATGTTAATTAAATGTTAAGTCATAAATTTAAGTAAAATAAGGTATTTAAGATTTTCGAATACGTGATTTAATTTATTAAGATAATGTATTTAACATTTTAACATTATTGAAAATATCTGAAAAATAGCTATACGAAAATATGTTAACTTTACAACTCATAATATGTCATTCAACGAAAATTTTAAAAATTTAAATAAAATAATGTATTTAAATAAAATTTTACGTGATTTAATGTATTAAGATAACTTAATAGTTTACTTCTTTATGACTTAATATTTAATCAACGTCCTTATTAAGATAAATTAATATTTTACCTTATTTTACTTAAATATATGACTTAATATTTTACCTATTTTATAACTTAATATTTAATCATCATCTTTTTTAAATTAATATTAATTTATTAAAAATCAAAACCACCTACATTAATTACCAATAATTCCGTAAATCTCTTCTTTATTTGCACGAAAATTTTGCAAATCAATATTTTATATAATGTTAAAGAACTATCGTTACTCTCTTTTTTATATTAAAAAGATAAAAGAATAACTTTACGGTAAACCATGGAGTTAAAGCTATTACTCCACGGTGAGCCGTAAAGTTAAGCTATAAAGTAAATATGTTTACTTTACGGAATGCTGTATAGCTATTCCTTTATTTTTTAAATATTTCCAATAATGTTAAAATATTAAATACATTGTCTTAATAAATTAAATCACGTATTCGAAGATTTTAAATATCTTATTTTACTTAAATTTATGACTTAATATTTAATTAACATCTTTTTTAAATCAATATTAATTTATTGAAAATCAAAATCACCTAAATTAATTTACGGTAGTTCTGTTTTTATATAAGATAAAATCATGTAACTACGGTTTTTCAAACAGTAGTTCCGTAATGCTCTTCTTTATTTTCGTGGAAGTTCCGCAAATTAATTAACTATACTTTAAAAGTTACTGCCACATATGCTTGCAAGATTGTAAGATATAATTTCTGTAATCTCAAATTAATATATGAATACAAATGTTTGTGACAACGACAATGACGATAACAACAACGATGAAAATAATATAATTAAGGAAAATGTTACATCTTTATGTAATCATTTTGAAAATTAATGTCACATCTTCATTTCATGTAAATAAATTACGTCTACATTACAACTAAAACTTCAAAAGCAAGCAATTACTTGTTTTATACATAACATAATACAATGCAAAATCTTCATTTCTTGATTCCATGATAAAGGTAAATCCACTCCAACCCATTTCAATTTCTTCAATTCCAATATCAAGTTGATGTAACATACAGAGTACAATCAAAATTTGATTTCATCCTACAAAACAGACTAATAATGAATACTCAAAAGGCAATGTGAATTCATTTAAATTTTTACTTTTAGGTTGGATTCTCTCCATACTTTTCAACTATTTAAGAAGAACCTATGACATTTAAATCTATTAAATTTACTATATTAATAAATGAAAGAATAATATAATTCACAACTGATAAATTAAAAGTAACCTGTATTTCGACAAGTACTAATATAATGGCCTAATTGACCACATCCGTGACACATTCTTTTATTTTTCTTTTTTTCAATCATAGTTGTTTCAACACCAGATTTCATTTGTTGACTCTATGCAGGTCTTCCATTTATTTTTTGTTGCATAGTTGGATCTCTCATCGTAAATCTAGAGGGTAACTTCTGCACATTATTGCCAATAATGTTGTCTATACCTGGTTGACTATCATCTTTTCTTTGAAGACATAATTCAGACTTTTTTTAACAATTCTTCAAAACCAAATTTTATTATTCTATATTCCTCTTCTGAAGAACCACCAACATCAGCTAATTTAAATGCACATGATCGCAAGTCCTATTTCATGAGAGGAGTAATTATATGCAAAAAGCATCGATATTAGTTTTTCTATCAATACAAGAAAAATGTTATATTAACACTATATGTTGTACTTACCTATCTATATAATGTGATTGTACATCAATTATACTTGATTGATATCTACACCTAATAGTCTATCTGCGTAGTATATATTTAGCAAGTAAATATCATACTTGTTTTTTAGATAAAATACAAAAAATGTGATGGCAAAGAATCCCCTCATGTTCAAATTTTTTGTATGAACATGTTATATCAAAATCCACTTTCATTTTCAAGATCACAATTTTAAAGCTACTTGGAACTTCTGCCTTCCAAACTTGATATTGTGTTTCATTGTCCACTTTACTTATTTTTTAGTAACATAAGCTTCTCTATTATTCATTTCAATTTGCAATAATAAGAAAATTTTCCTAGTATAACACTCAGCAGTTTTCATTTCAATAGGCGAGTGAAAGATCAAAATTGGTTTCAAAGTCAATGTTTGCATGTCTTCATATTCTTCCACTTGACGTTTTGCTAATAATGTTTTCTCATATTGAGTAACAAACTCTAATATAGGAGTTTGAGAATGAACATATCCATCAAAAAATGAATTCATACTTTTAGATCTTTAAGTTGTAATCATGTCAGCCATGAAGATAACTTTCATGTAGCTAGGAACTTAATGATCTCTAATATTAAACATCTGATTCAGCCAAGAGTTATTACTGATTGTCGAATATTTTTGTTGCAATAACTCTCATTCATTTTCAAACTCTATAGAACTTTCTAATTCATATATTACTTTGTTGTAATTAGCCTTAAAGTTTAAATTATTTCTTAACTCTAGGACATGATTAATAGCATTTCGATATATATACCAAGAACAATAACGATGTACAATTCCTTCAAATACCTAAAGTATAACCATACACATTGTAATGTCTTGGTCTATAATGATGGTATTTGGATTCTTCCTATACATGTATTTCTAAAATGTACTAAATAGCCAATGAAAAGTTTCTTCAGTTTCATCTGATAGCAAAGCACAACCAAATAATGTTGATTGTCTATGATGGTTGACTCCAGTAAATAGTGCAAATGACATCTTGAAATTATTTATCTTATATGTTGTGTCGAATATAACATCTTCAAATTTACTATATACTTCACGAATCCTTCCATGTACCAAAAAAATATTTCTAACTATGTAATCTTCATCTAATTCAAACTGAAAGAAGAAATTTAGATCTATATAAGTTCGCTCAGAAAAATACTTCACTATTTCCATACATTCTCTTCCATCATGATTTCGTCGTGTTTTTCTCTGTTTTGCTCTGACCTATTCAACATTTACACTTTCACCAATAATTCTTGAAATGACATTGGTCATTTTGGAAGGCCCAATATCATAATCAGATAAAGTGCTAACTAAATTTCTTGCTACAAAAGATATTTTCTTGTGAGATCTTAACTTATCTGTTTTCATTGATGATGTAAGAATATGATTGTGCTCATCTTCAAATTTTATAATTACTCATGCTTCATTTGAATTATGAATTACATATAGTCTTGCTGGATAAGACTGTTGGATATCTGCTCGTCTACTAAATTTCATTCCCAAAAAATGTTTATCATTCATACTTTTTACTCTTTGTTTGTAACAAACAAAATTTTCTGCTATCAAATTACCATTAGTTTTTTATTTTCTAACCCAATCTTTTCTTACTGAAAATCATTTTATCTTTGCATATGCATTGTAAAATATATATGCAGTATCAACTGACGGAAAATCCATACCAATGTAAGGACTTCTAAGGTCTTCATTTTCTTATTCTTCTTCTATATTGTTTCCTTGCATTTCAATTTCTTCAATTCCAATATCAACATTTTCAATGTATAGGGGAAGTTCTTGTAACATATCAAAATTTGATTTCATCCTACAAATTACCAAGAAAAAAATTAATATATGCAATACTGTTAATAACAGTTGCTACAAGTTTAAATATACAATATAAATAAAAGAAAAAAAAATAGTAACAATTGCTACGGTTTAAATATATGATATAAACAAAAGAAAAAAAAGTAGTAACAATTGCTACAGGTTTAAATATACAATACAAACAAAAAAAGTAACAATTGGTACTAGTTTAAATATACAATATAAACAAAAGGAAAAAATAGTAACAGTTGGTACTAGTTTAAATATACAATATAAACAAAAGAAAAAAAATAGCAACAGTTATTACTGATTTAAATATACAAAATAAACAAAAAAAAACTCATATCATGAGAAACATAATTTTCAATAGTGCCAGAATACTTGAATGAAGGAAGTCGAGGAAGGTGACACAAGCAGCCGAGGGAGGGTAGGAACCACAGGAGAGGGTTTATTATTTTGTGGCGGTGGTGACAACATCAGCAAGCAAGGGAGGGAGAGGGCGGGGCAGAGGCTGTTTTGACAGACAAAGGGCTTTTCTGGCGGGTAATGGAAGGAGAGGACAAGGATCACAGCTTTTCCTTTTCTTTTTTCTTTTCTTTTATTTAGACACCTATAGAGAGTCTTTACGGGCACCCGTTATGTCTATTTTCACACACACATATATATATATAGTGTTTCATTACAAATGGAAAAAATTTTCATATATTATAATACTCAACAATGACCAATTTTATCATGTAATTATAATCTTATCGTTAGAAAATCTATATGGTTAATTACTTTTAATCTTTCATATATTTATATTCATGCCTATTTTCCCCACAATAAAATTAGATATCGGTGTTGGCAATGGAGAGCTAGACGTTCTCTACTTCTAATTTCCACCCTACATTTCATCTTTACCACTAGCCATTTATTTGTATATTTAAAATTAATAAAAAATCATATAAAATAATAAAAAATCTAGTCATTTTACGTAATTTTTTATTAATTTTAAATATACAAATCCCCTGGTTATTAAAAAGATTTTATGCTTTCATACATTCATAAAGATTATTGTTGAGTATTATATTTTGATAATGAATACTTAATTACTATGTTAATCATAATTTAATGGTAATTTAAAAGTTGTAATTATATTTGTTAATTATCTATTTAATTATTATTTGGATATAACTAGAAATATTATTGGACTTAATGCTAAATTATTTAACACTTGAATATTCGATTCAGGTTAAGTATTTTAAGTTAGTGAATTAAGTATATTTAATTTTTAAAACACTTACAAAGGGATATAGTTATTTAAATAAGTGTTAGATATAACTATAGTTCATAATACAATGGTAAAATATCACGTGAAATTTTAAGTTCACACATGATGAAAGCATAACGTTTTGTTGTTAAAAGACCAAACGGTTGATGAAAGCATCGACATTTTAACATCAACACGTGACTTTTAAGTTAGGCGCATGTATTTTAAAATGCACATGGTGTATGAACAATGTCAGTGTTTTAACACTAAATAACCCTAACTTTTAGCATAAATGTTCAATGTTTTAGCGAGGTACGTGAAGTTTTTAAGTTAAATACATGAGATTCAAATTTTAAATTGTGAATAATACTTAAGTGTTTAAAGTTATAAATTCAACTATCTTTAGGATATTTATGTTAAAAAACCTAAGACTATATAAATGGATTTAACAGTTGAATGTTTCAACATTTTATTTTTGAATCATTCTTAAGAGATCGTGCAAAGACATAGTTATGTGTTTACATGTAAAACATGGAAATGATTGTGGACTTTGAAGAATTCAAAGAAGAGTGATTGGATCATTAAAATTCCAAAATATTCTAGAAAATAAAAGAAGGATGATCAAGACACAAAATGCATGTTTTGTACTAAACGTAGGATGTATTGGAAGTTGTTGAATAATTCAATAACACATTCAAAAGTTTTCATGAACAAAGTGAAAGATATGGAGGAAGTATATTTCACTCTAGAAATACACTTAAAGACTTTGAAAACTGTAATGTCAAAGTGCATACAAGGTAATGTTCTAATAGCATTCAACAAAGCATCATTCAAGGAGCCTTAGAGAGAAAAGTGTGTTTTAAAGGCTCAGTCCAATTCAAGTTCGACATCAAAGATTTTTGAAAATCAAGATCAAGTTCAACTCAAAGCAGGCGTTAAAGATTAAAGCTTCAGATTGAAGTTAGCTTAATGTTGAAGATCATCAGTGAAGTTTCAACCCTTTTGATCAAGTAAGAGTTGTGCTAAATAATTAATTTTTCTAGAGAGGAAAAATCATATTTTAGCTGTGTGGAAAAATTGTTTAATCAGCAAAGCAAAATCATTTCTTCTTACTCTTCTTGAGTAAATCTGAAAATTGTAAGTTGAATTCACAAAAAAGGTTGTACTTAAATGTTGTAAGAAATCTCATTAAATAAAGTTGAAATTTTCTTGAAAATTGTGAGTGATTGTGTTTTTGTTTATCTGCTAAGATTTAATTATTTTAAAGACATAATTCACCTCCTTCTTGTATTCCTAAACACTATTAAATCGATCCTACAATTATAATTCTCTTACCTACTCTTACAATAAGTATATTTACTAATAAGTATATCAAAACACAAAATATTATTTACATGCTTTGCAGATAATTCTATTTACAAGTTGTTAAGATTCTATCATTACGTGTTAAGATAGTCTTACATTAATAAATGTAAAAAATAAATTATACTTAACATATAAAAAATTCTTTTACTTATAATAATTAATTTAAAAATAAGATTTTAACATGATATTAAAATTAGTTCATGTATATCTACTCATAGACACTTGTAAATATTAAAAAAATTAAAAACAAACTACAAATAAAAAGGAGTATTAAAATAATCTCATAATAAATATAAGAAATAAATTAAACTTAATATATAAAAAATTCTTTCGTCAGTTAATTTCAAGATAAAAGTTTAACGACACATATATATATATAAAAGTCCTCATTTGCCGTTGTTGCCTATTACATCTCTTATTAATAAAGTGCTGCTATTTGTATCTTAGGATTTTTTGATATATATTTGAGAAGAGAAAGAATATAAAGAGAATGAAAAACAGTAAGATAAAGAACAATAGCCATTATTAATAAAAGTGTATATAAACAATAAAGATAATTTAAGATTTTCATATGCAAGATGATAGAACTTTTACACCTTACAGACGAGAACTAATTGCAGAACATGAAAATAATATTTTTCGAATTTAAATACACAAATCGGTGAATCTTCGTAAGGTTATGCAAGCAAAATAACTTTGATATATACCTTGCTTGCTTCCCTTACCCAAGTCTTATGGCGCAGACAACAATTGTTGTTCGATGTTCTTCTCCAGACCTGCGCTTGTTACCCGACGGAGTGATATTTCGACAAAGAGAGACACGGAAACAACGTCATTCAATCTTCATGAACAGAAGCAAGAGAAGAGAAATGGACGATTGATTCAATTGAAAAGGGAAGAAACAAAAAAATACAGATGGGAAAGAAACAAAATACAGGACAGGAGATCAATGAAAATTTCGTGCGCTTCAATTTAGCAGAAACATGAGGCTAGCTTACTGGGATCTAAATCAAGATGCGGGAATGGGCCAGACAGTGCAATCATGATTATATACATACACTTGCCAGGATCATAACTATTAAACTACGATAGCTCTTGCTTGCTGGCCGAGCATCTGCAACTTGCGCTTCCTTGTGTCAGTGTCTGCAAAGAGAACGGGACACGTTATTTGAACAATTCATATTGTGGCTGGAATATACAGTTGAGGACGATTAAAAATTACCACATCTCTCAGTTGGAGTAAGATTATCGGAAACAGGCTTTCTTAGATGTAACGTGATAAACAAAACATGTCAAACATTTGAGCCGCAAAATGGTTGATATTTTCAGCCTACGAAGTAAAAATCGTGGATTAAAATTTTTTTGAAGATTTTATACCACCCAAGCTATCCTAACAATTTTTCTAAAAAATTCCATTAACAAATTAATCGAATCAAACATGAAATGTTGTAAATTCATACTATGACATTTACATCATTACAGAGAATGCTGAGAAAGAACATTGCTTATTTTCTATGTCGCTGAAAAATAAGTTGAACCAAATGTAACTTAAGTGATGTTTGTATTTTTGAAATTAATAGTAAATAACAAAAAATGAAAAAAAAAATTAACTATTATTTTTTATCATTTCACATGATTTTACATTAACTTCGAAAACACAAATACCACCTTAGCCCCCTGTTTGTGCTATCGAAAATGGACGGAATGAAAATGAAATGAAATCATTTCCCCTTGAACCCATGTTTGTGCAATCAAAAATGATTTCCACACATTTCCCTCGCACTGTTCACCTTTTTTTTTTTTGGCGGAAATGAAATTTGTTTTCCCCCCTGCGGAATCTGCTACCTCTTACCTCCCACGACGCTCCTACCCAAAGCTCACCAGCTCTCCACACGACGTCAATCAGTGACCAAGTGATATAGAAGACACTGCAACACGGAACTTCCGAATGAGTACCTGCCCTAACAGAACTTCCAAAGGAAGAGTGATTGCCAGCCACCACGGAACTTCCCACGCAAGAGCAGCTACCATCCACGAAACTTCCGAAGGAGAGTCTACCCAGTTGTATTGTTGTAGGACCCTTAAGTGTTTCTTGTTTGAAGTAGTTTGTTATGTTGTTCTGCAAGTGCAGCAATACCCTGTCTTTAAATATCTCCCTAGATGACTGAACCCTTAGGTTGGATTTTTGGGAACTCATTCCTTAGAACTCCAACCCTTTTATCAATATCTACCTATCTCTCTCTATTTCCTAGCTTGGTTTGTCCAATGGTGATTGTTGGAATCCTTCTGATTAGAATCACGGCTACTTGACAACGTCATGCTCGGGCAGAGGAGGGCTTCGACAACGAAGAACATAACAACTTGGTATTAGAGGGTGGTCACGACAGGGAGACCAATAGATCGACAAGCTCTTCAGACAACAAAATGAAACTAGAGGAGTTTGAAGCTTTCAAGAATATAATGGCCGAAAGACTCAACGGCATTAAACGCGAGTTTGAAGATAGAATGGATGTCAGGCTGCAAACTCTGATTGTAAGCTCGAGAAATCAAACAAGGATCTCTATCTGGATATACAAGGCCTCTCTCACGCCCTGGGTAATGAAATAGCCGAGCTGTCGGAGAGGGTCCAGCGTGATAGGGAGGACGAGGGAACCAACCACTACCGAGGAGAGGATCCCTCCTATCATAATGGGGACGAGAAGCAGACGAAGGATCCCTCCTATCTTTTTAATTAACATTTTCCTTTATATTACATATTTTTATATTTATTTTTTATTATAATATAGACATTTAAATTATATGAAATGATAATTATTTAATTTAATTCTATTCGATTCTGACATATACACAAACACTAATAATTTTTAATTTTGTCTAATTCTAAAAGATGCACAAATATCTCTATATTGAATTCATTTCCACCTAATTCAATTCTGTCATTAAAATGAATTCCCGTCAATTCATTTTCGACCAATTTTACGTGCACAAACACGCCATTAAGAAATAAATCAAGTCTTAGAATCTGTTTATGAATTAACAAAAAATCTAAATTAATTGAAAATAAAATTGACAAAAAAAGAATTCTATGATATGTTTATATACATAATGGAACCAAATGAAATTAAAAATCTTATTATTTATGCATTATCTGGAATTCACAATAATTAACTTCATGATTTACCTCATTTACGTACATTATTTTTTTACAAAGTGATTTACTTCATTATTTGTATAAAAAACTATATATATAATCTAATTGAATAATTTTCTACTACTTTCAATAAAAATTATTCTTCTTTAATATCTCTTTAAACATATTTGTTTGCAATATAACCTGCATAACACATTAATTTTGATTAATTTTTTATATGAAATAAATCACCATGAAGCAAAAAATGCAACAATATACGAAAATTAAATTCCTATTAATTCTATCTACACAAATACGTTTATACACAAGAATTAAATTTCGTTTAATTCAATTCTTATTAATTCCAACTGCACAAATAAACCCTCAATATATCATTGCAGAAATATTTAAAAAATTGGGGGCAAAGGATTTATATAAGATATAATTTTAGCAAAAGTCAAACTAAGGCAATGAACCTGATTTGCCCTGCTTTGATTCTGACCACGACAAGTGGGTTTTCACTCAATTTGTTTTTTAGTTAAAGGCCTACATTCTGCAGTAATAAGCTTTTATTTCAGAGTTGATTATAAAGAAATTTTCGTTTTCTTCATTTGGTGACTAGGAT
This sequence comes from Amphibolis antarctica, assembly GCA_024699675.1. NCBI lineage: Eukaryota > Viridiplantae > Streptophyta > Magnoliopsida > Alismatales > Cymodoceaceae > Amphibolis > Amphibolis antarctica. The sequence goes on from JAMKPZ010002503.1 coordinate 24,497, forward strand.
GATGATGAGAAAACCTGAATCTGGCCTTGCAAGCTTTTGATGTGCTGAACTGCTAAATCCAACATGTCTGCCGTGCTTGTTTGCTGAAATAGATGAAACACCAAAGTTGCATGAAACATTCCATCGGTATCAAAAACAACTAATTTCAGGGGTAAAGGTAAAAACACCATGAGGAATTAGCTTTCTTTTGTAAAGTGATTATTTCGACTAGAACTCGTAGCATAATAAGCAATCCCCATAGGTCTAAATATTTAAAAAGGAAAAATTCTATAATACTATTGTTTGTTTCATAAAGAAATAACAATTAATTAGCAGTGCAAGTATGTGATTCTAATTTTAAACTTTGATATCAGGCACAATAGACATACTCAAAAAACTTTAACCTGTTCATGATGTCATTAAATGCTCAGATTCAGAACAGGCATTACCTTGTCCATATTTGGCACGAGGTCTTGCAACTTCCTCAACTTTTCGCTAATTCTTGTTCTTCTTTCCTGAGAATGACCAGAAAAAATCACGATGTAAAAAGCAGAGCACAGAAATCCCATGAAGGAATACAATGAGATGATCACAATCTTTACTAACCCTTTCTGCAATGCTTCTTGGGTGTGTTGCACAACCACGTTTGGCACGGATTTTCCAAGCTACACTATCTTGTTGGATTTGGAATAGACTCTCAATGTTTCCCATCTCCAGTGAAGATTTAGACAAAGTCTACACATCCATATAACCCAAACTTATCCAATTAAAAAGAAAATGCAACTACTAACAAAAATCAGAAGCTGGTAAATTATATTGCGTTTTTCACCTTCTGCCTAAAAGGATTAAAATTCTTCCCATTACAACATATTCCTCCCAAGTCCCAACTATGATAAAATAAAATGCATCTCCTTACTGGCTAAATATTGTCAAAATGATCTCACAGTTTTATCCTTAATTTTAAAGGGTTTCCTCTTGGCATACAAAACATTTGTAAACATCTAATTCTTTGTGAAGAGTAATTTTGTCTAGTAAAATTGTCGGGCCTGTTTGTTTACTGTTTTTTTTTTCAAATTTAGTGATATAGCACGGGAAAATTGATTATTTAGTAGATTTGTGGAGACAGAAAAAACTCATGAGAGTGAATATTCAGCTTTTTGACAATATGTTAATTTCTATAGAGATATCTTTAGAGAATTTCTTAAAATATGTCTTTGTATTTCCTTACAAATAAATATAAAAGTAGAAGTAACCATAGATATTAAATTATTAGATGATTATGAATACATGATAAAAAATTTATTTTAATCAAATGGTGTCGACACTTGATCTAAAGGTTTAAAATATCACAAATTTTTGTTCAATTCAGCAACAGATTTTTTGATCAAAATATCTCAACGAATATAATCCCAATTAAGTCAAAATTTTAATAAAATAAGATTTTACAGTAGATTAACTAATTATAGATTTCAATTTAAATGTGAAATAATAATAATAATAAAAGAAACATGAAGATATTTTTAAAGGCACTTTCTATTTTGCTAATAAGATCTCACACAAAAGGCCAATAAACCAAAAATTTAAACAATCAAACCTATTGTAAAACTCACCTAACCTTGGTCTTGTCCAATTTACATATTTGACAGAATATATTTTTATAATAATGATAATTTTTGCATTCACCAGAACACACATTCTGATAGGAGCTACAAATGCCACTACCTTTTAATCAACTAAATTATTACAATTGTTATACTTAAGAGAATATGCTGTAATGAAACAACTTTAAATAGTAAAGTAAAAATTACAAACAATTGAAGGGAAAAATTAAGGAATATTTAGTAATGATTATTTCAACCTATGTGTGAAAATATACTAGTATTTTTTAACAATGGTTGACAAATATAGTATTTATATACTAGCTTGTTTTGTATGTTAGCTTAAAGAATGCTTCACACTAAACTAAAAAAAATGAAAAAAGTTGAATCTTATAACTTTTTTAAAAGTTAACTTATTTTCTTATATTAATTTAAATAATCATTAATAATGAAACCTAGATCAATGCAGTTACATCAGGAAAGCATGCTCAGATTGTTAGAAGAATATCAAATCAAATCAGGATCGTACAAGAAAAGGTAAAGAAAAGAATGAGATCTAGTAAAACAATTACCGTAGGAGATTCTATATTGTCAAGAGAAGCAATAATATCCCCATTGTTTCCTTTACCACGCTTGCTTGAAGAAGCTGAAAAAGCAATTGAGTTGGAATCGTCCCATGAGCCAATATGGAAATTAGAACCCATATATGCCTGGTCAACGTTTCCAGCGGCTGCAACCTCTGAGGTGATCTCTGAGATGTGTGAGAGAGAATCCTGTTTTGAGGAGAAGTTGAGCTGAGGTTTCAACCTTCTGTTAGCCATCACATGGATAGCATTAGCATCTGAGTTGTATCCCAATCCACCACCTCTTGTAACTGGAAAACCCGTCAAGAATATATAAAAAACCATTTAATTCAAATTCAACAAGAGCACAGTGGAAGAAGGATTTCAGATTTTTGAAATGGTTCCTAAAGGTTGTTCCCAATAAGACAAGTTTCTACACAATTTGACAACATTCTAGTAATAGCTATTAATAGTGTCACACATGGTCGTCCCACAGTGTGTGTGATAGACAGATAGACATATAAGAACTAACTTCTCATGTAACAGACCTAATAGATCAAATTTGAATTAATTACAACCTATATCAATAGACATGCGTGATAAACAAATACTTAACAAGAGCGTACAAGAAAAGAAAATCCATCCAAGAACCATGACAAATCTCAAAAACTGCAGGTAGCTCAGTTTGCTGGAAGCTGTAGTTGCATATTTTGAATTTATTCAATTGCTGAAATAGTCTAACAAAAAGGGACTCTTGCGTTAAAATAGATGGTGATGAAAATGAGAACTTATGTTCATATTCTATAATAGGGAAGTTGGACAACATCACAAGAACAGTGTTTTCTTGGAAGTGCAACTGCATTTATGATGTCCAAGCTAAACTGACTAACTTTAACTAAGGGGAGAATAACCGTCCATATCTTGACGTTCATGAGGAGAATCGGCCATTGTCTTCCAAACATTCTAAGGTACCTTTCTTTTTTGAGTGGTACTCAATCACAAACTCGGTGACTATTGTTTATTTATGCTAAAGAACAGGAGGGAAATATATTAGGATCAGGTATAAAAAAGTTCCTGATAAAAATTATGAATTTTTGAGCGACCGATCCACAAGACCATGCTCTTTGCCAGGCTGGACCACTAGGGCCGCAGACTATGCCCAAGTTCCTACGGTCCAAGGTGTTTTGAATATCGCACCAAAGTAGACCACAGATGGCATGTTTTCATGCTAAGCACATAAGTGAGGAATATTTTTTAAGAAATGGAACATTTGATTGTATGCCACTATAAATTTAATATTTAACTTACATATATATTCTTATCATTAAAAAATATTTTTTCCATGAGATACATGTAACGTTCAGTGACAAAGTAATTTGATATACAAAAAAGAGAGGGTGAAGAAAATGGAAATACAAAGATTTTTGTAATATTGGTATCATTTTTACATGAACTTAGCAATCAAGATTCCTGGTCTCTTCGATATTATAAAATAGACTAAGACCAACTACGTTAAGTTTGAAATTGGTAGATTTCTTAATTTACTTAAATGATTGGTACGAGTTATTGTTCATATATGAAATATAAAGTTGAACGATGAATCCAAAGATTAGGAGACAATCAATTTCTACTAGCATAGAAGAAACAAAAGTTTCAAATGAATAACTTTTTATATAATTTCGAATTATATCATCTAAATTTATAAAACGTAAGAATATATTAAGATAAATATAAATTCAATCATAATATATTAAGAAAAATTATTATTTATATATTTTAAAACTACCCTTTTATTTATCAATCAATTTTCAAGTTACATTTAACAAAACAAAATTTCCGTAGACGTGTAGACCAGCTCAAATAAAGTCTATGGACGAGGCCCCGCCTGAGCTTGACTGAGCCGAGGGCAGAGGTCGACAATGGGTCCATCTCGTCGTACGTTCAGGCCTTATTGATTTACGAATTTTTTATTATATATATATAGTGATACGGTAATATTTATTAAATAATTTTAAATTTTTATATTAAAAAATTATATAAAATTTTTATATTTTAAATAATATAATTTTCTTAAAAAATTTAAACTTAACCTTACCCAATTTTACCACTTAAATAAACACACTTAACACTTTCAAACTCATCCCTAACCGTACAAGTATCAACCCGACCCATGGTCAACTAAGGCCCACTAATCTGGTCAGATCCTCGTCGTACTTGTCGCAGTATGAAACGCCACCCGGCATGTTTCCAAAACGACAGGTCTCATCTCGAGAAGAGGTGATTTATGGATTTTTATAATGATAATAGTTTTATCTATCTACGACATCATTTGTCCTTGTAAAATCACTTGTTTTATTATAATATTTTATAATATATTTATTAAATAATTTTTATATTTTTTATTATTCGTAAAATTAAATTAATATTATGATATTTTTATCGTAAATCGTAAAATTTAATTTATTAAAAAATACCTAAATAAATGAACAATAAAGTTAAATTTAAATTTATTTTCTTGTAATTGAAATTGAAAACATTATAACCTTTCACAGTTTCACTGTACTATTTCGATAACAAATTACGTAATTAGTGTTCTCTCAATCCATGACTTGCAAGATAGATATCTTACGACTTGTCGGACCATCTAGAAATACAAAATGGTAAAAAATCACGATTCACAAGTGATACGCAATGAAAGTGATTTTACGTTTATTAAATTTTGATTTTTAAAAAAAAATATAAATAACTTTACTAGTAGTGAATTAAATTACCGAGATAATCTAATTCGTCGCATTAAATGATTACTTGACCAATAATTTTACCAATAATAATATTAATAATAACAATAATTCGATTAGCTTTCCACGCCCCATTTTTAATTTGTTTTCCAAACTCTAGACCACACGCAAGCATGGAGGGACCCCCACGGGAAACAGAAAAAGAGAGAGAGGAAGTGGACTCACAGTTCTCCGCCATTAGATGGGAAAGAAACCCTGCCGGTGAGCTACTATGCCTTAACAAAGGCGACGATCCTTCTCCTTCTCCTCCTCCTCCTACTCCTCCAAGTCCATCTTCGCCGCTGCTTGCACCACCGGCGCTCTTGAAGCCGAAGGCGTTGATGGAGAGCTCAGCGACCGGGATCTCGTTGAGGCAGTAGGAGCGATCGAGCCGCATCTCCAGCCCCACGGACTTGCTCTTGTCGGCGCACGAAGGAGAATTCAGATCGGCCGGGGCCCTGCAGCTGGACCTGGAGGCGCGGCAGGAGGAATCGGCGGCGAAGAACCTGCTCCTGCCGAGCGAGTTCGCCTCGGACGGCGGGCCCCCTCGTGCGGCTCCGTCCGCGTCGACGACGAGGCTGGAGAGGAAGGAGCCCGGCGCGGAGCCGTAGCGCGGGAGGCCCGAGGGGGTGAGGGGCATCGTCGGCTCGGAGGAGGGAGGCGAAGACGGGGTCTGTGTTGGTGGAGGTTGTGGGGATGGCAGTGAATTTAGTGACGGGAGGTGGAGGACCGGAGGGGGTGGGGATTTGGGAGGAGCAGCGATAGAAGACGTTGTGGATTTTATCGTAGCCGGTGAAAAAATATAAGTATTTTAATTTTATTTATTATTTTTAATATAAGACCTTTTTTTAACACATTCTTAAATTACAAGTCTTTTACGAGAATACTCTACTTAATATCTTCTTAGTATAACGTGTATAGGTTAATTTTATATCATATAAATTTTATTTCATATAAATTAATTAATTAATAAAAAAAGTACAAATAACATAAATATTTTGATTTTACTTATTATTTTTAATAGAAATAGATTTTCTAATGGTAACACTAGATTATCATTTTTAGTGATGTTATTTTTAAACGATGTAGATTAAATATAGTTAACTATATGAAGTAAGTCTGTATAATTACAGTCCTAACTTAATGAGAGTTTATATGAGAGCTTATAATTACAGTCCTAAATTTACTGAAAAAATTCATTATATACATGAGAACTTATTTTTTTAGTTAAATTATAACTTAATGAAATACTGTACATAAAAGAAAATTTTATAAATACGTGATTCATATAATTAGTTATAACTATATAGACTTATTTTATATAACTAATTAAATTTAATTTAAATTATTTAAAAATAATATTATTAAAGATAACATTCTAATGATATTACTAAGTACATTATTTCCCATTTTTTATATAAAATTAACTTTTCCAAGTAACAGCTCAAATGAGACGGTGCATGTGGACAGTGACCGATCACATTATTGTCTATTGTGTCCTTAAAAGTTTTCCTTAAAATTACATATTGTCTGCTCTGCTTTTTATTCGTCTACTTAGGGTCCCCTGCCTCTTCCTTTTAAAAAAAAAAAAAATCCTTCGTTTTTGAACTGGTGTTTATTTGCATCAAAACTTTTCTCATTTTTCAAATTTTTTTTTTTACTTGTGTACAAACTCTTCTTTGATAGCTGATCATTTGTTGAATCGATGTCGTGTGACAGGCCTGGAATAATATTTTTACTATAAATTGAAGATATTATTTTAAATGCCGAACCATGCGATCCAACCATGCACTTACACCTGCCATGTTGTTTTTCACATGCGCTTGTAAAAAAGTTAATCTAAAGGCTTATTATTCAAACCATGACAGCAACAGAAGCATATTTTGAAAAGAGCAACCATAACAGCACACCACGTGCTCCACACATGTCCATCGATCTACCTCCGTCATTAATCAATAATTACGATTACGTCTTCTTTTAACGACACTTCATTAATTACGTTCTTAATGAAGCCGCCGCTTCACTAACTCACCTCGTTGAAGCATGAATTAATTAATGCTCGGCGTTTTGGTGGATTGCAGAGGTGTAAGTTGGGCCGTGGGGTACAGTCAACGGTTTGATTGATACGACATAAGTTAATAGGCTGTGTTTGAATCAATTTTTAAAACTTTTGTGTAAATATGTCAGGATACGAATAATATCATTTAAGTTTTTTTTCATATATTATAATTTTTAAAAGTGAAATAAATTCTTTTAACATCATCAATTGTCAATATTTATAAAATAAATATCTAAATATAAATTTTTTTGATGTGATAGAATGATAGAAAAAATAAATTTTGATTTTTCTAATTTTATCATACATGACAAGAGATTTACTAATAATTTTGATATTTTCAGTAACACGTGAACAAGTTTTTAGCATTAGTAGAGTGTATTTGATGACTGAATATCAATGTTAAAAAATGATATACTAGAAGTCTTGATGTGTATCAAATATTAAAAACTTACTCGATTTCATAAAAAAAGACTAGATAGTTTGATGAAAGAATTTTTTAATAATTTTAATTTATAAATGTAAATTTTTATTTTTTTTCTCAAATTGTAATATTGTAAATGTAATTTTATGTTAATTAATTATTATTTACGTAGTGTAATTTTTTTAAAATAAATTAAATTATTTGTATATCAAATTTGTATATTTCGTATAAAAATAACATTTGTAATTTTTTTTATAAACATAATAATATATTTTTGAAGTTGTACAAATTATACGTAGATTGATGAGTTGTACTTGAGTCGAAAAAAATCATGCAATGCATGACATGACACAATATGAATAGTGTCGTGAAAAAATTAAGTTATATTAGTACGACACAACCTAGTTGACATCTTTAATAGATTAGATTGAGTTTCACGTTTTCTAGAAATCATAGGATTTACAATAAAAAAATAATGATAATATTTTTTAAATGTTGAAATAAATAATGAATAAAACAAGTGAAAGGATAATGTGAGGATAATGTTTTTTCAGAAGTTACGATAAATAATGAATATAATATGTAATAAAATAATAAATAATATTTATTATATTAATGTAATGATGATATTTTTTAAGAATTATCATGATACTATTTTTTTAAGAATTGTCATATAATAAATAGTAAAAAATGTAAAAGTTGTTTAGATTTAGTTTGTTTAAGCTTTTTTGTAATGTGAGTTAAATTTTATAATAAAGAGATAATGATATTGATTTGATTTTATGAATAGTAAAAAATGTAAAAATTATTTGATAAATATACTATAAAATACTGTGATGTATAGTAAAAAACATGATTATATAATGTTAAAATGTAAGGAAAAATACAGCAATACTATAGAATGTTACAGTGTATAGTGAAAAATATTGTTATATAATAATAAATGCTCAAATAAATGTTAAGTTTTATATTTTTCTAGAAATTACACAATTTTCGATTAAAAAGTAAAAATTATTTGAATAATTAAAAATTTAAAAGTTATACCACTTATAAAATATTGTGATACATAATAAAAAATGTAATTACAGATAAATACCCCGTAAATAGAACCTAAGTCATGATACGAGATTTGAGCATTTGTACCATCTGTGTTATGATTTCAAACTACTTGATTGAAAATTTCTTTCAAAACTAACTCGTTTTTTTTCTCCAATCCGTGAATCTTTGAAAATAGAAACTCCAGCTTTAGCAGAAGAAGAAAGACCCATTAAAAAAAAAAGGTGCATTGTGTCATATATTGGAAAAACACGATATTCATTACAAAATACCAAATATTTACATGATCTCTCCACGTTAGTTTGAATATTTTGGAAGATGGGACTATTAAATAGTCAGACCTCTGGTCCCGTCTGAATAAGATTTTGGTTGAGGGAAATTTTACAAAATTGTGATCGTGAGTTAATTTGATTTAATTTTAGAAATGCTATCGTTGTAAAAAAAACTTTCAAGGATTATGACTAGTTGTGAAGGTTAAAATTCAAAATTTGTGTTATTTTAGCTTCAAAATTACGTTCCAGAACACATGCTTCATATTTTGTGTATTTTTATTGACAATCTTAATTCTAACAATAAACTGTTAACAAATTAGAATATTACCGATAATTAAACATACAGATATGGTGACATGAATGTTTTTCACATATTTTTCTTGTTTAATTCTTTATCAATTTATCTGTGTCTGTCTCTCTCACCTTATAACTGCCTTTTATTTAGTTTGTATTTTATATTGATTATGGTCCTATCTGTTTAAATGATACTTACCATGTATTTTTATATTTTTACTATACACCTTAATTTACATTATAAATAATATAAATTTTTAAAAAACATAAATATCATTTCACTTTAATTCACCTCACTCCCTGAACAAATGCATTCAACTCTTACATTTTTAACCTAAATGTGATTTCATATTAATTTTTTTTAAAAAAAGAGTGAGCATGAAAAAAAAACTACGTTTCAGAGAATAATATATTTTGACTTAAATTTGTATTATTTTTAATTTATCATTTTAAAAATTGTTAAAATAAAATATACTTTACGTTATAAATTTTGGCAGAGTTTTAATAATTTTAAAAATAAGTTAAAGTTAAAATTAAAATTAATTTTGTAAATAAATGTAAAATTAATTATAATAAGAGGGCACGAGTTCTGTAGGCGCCTATAGAAGTCACTTCTGTAGGCGTCCGTCGATCGTCACGATCGACGGTTGAAATTGAAAAACTTAAAAACACACTCTCTCATGTACGTGAAATTTAAAAACACTCTCTCTCATGCCGCAGGTAAAATTCAAAAATACCCTCTCTCATCAGCAGGTGAAATTTCAAAACATTCTCTCTCATGCAGCAGGTGAAATTTAAAAACACACTATTCTTTAACTGAAAAAATTCATTCACGTACGTATAATTAATTTTTCATTAATTATGAATACGGTGATTAAATTTGAAAGATGTTTGTGGATTTTTTTTATCTTAAATATTAGGGTGAAATTTTTTAAAGATAATTCGATTTTAACCGATTACTGAAAAGTTATTTTCATTAAATATTTTAAAACACTCGCTTTCCAATTGATTATTTTCCATGTGTCGTTGTGTTTAATTTCACGTGTGACTGTTAAAACGCCGGTCTTAAAATTTCATGTAACATGTAAACTATAGCCTTTCGAATATTATAATTAAAATGCCGGTCTTTTAATTCAATCGTCCGGCCGTTTAAAATAAAACGCCGCTTCTCTCATCACGTGTGAACTTAAAATTTCACGTGACATGTAAACTATAGCCATTCGAATATTATAATTAAAACGCCAGTCTTTAATTCAATCATCCGGCCGTTTAAACTAAAACGCCGCTTCTCTCATCACGTGTGAACTTAAAATTTCAGGTGACATGTAAACTATTAGCCCTTCGAATATTATAATTAAAACGCCGGTCTTTTAATTCAATCATCCGGCCGTTTAAACTAAAACG